>JAQQAC010008864.1:1397909-1473880 GCA_029783875.1 Phataginus tricuspis | reverse complement strand
AAAAAAACAAATCCTACCATTTGCAACAACATGGATGGAGTTGGAGGGTATTATGCTCAGTGAAATAAGCCAGGCCGAAAAAGACAAGTACCAAATGATCTCACTCATATGTGGAGTATAACAACAAAGAATAAAAAAAATGAAGGCACGAAACAGCAGCAGACTCACAGAACCAAAGCATGGACTAACAGTTACCAAAGGGAAAGGGACTGGGGAGATGGGTGGGAAGGGAGGGATAAGAGGGTAAAAGGGGCATTACGATTGGCAGGCATAGGGTGGGGGGGTACGGGGGGACTGTACAGCTCAGAGAAGAGAAGTAGTGATTCTCATCTCACTACACTGATGGACAGTGAGTGTAATAGGGTTGGTGGGGGGGACCTGATGAAGGGGGTAGTTTAATCATCACTATATTGCTCATGTAATTGTAGGTTAATGATACTAAAATAAAATAAATTGTAAAAAAAAAAAAAAAGATTATCCTGGTAGCTCTGCTGAAAATGAACTTTGGGGTTCAAAAATGGAAGCATGGAGACCAGTTAGGTAGTGATTGCATGAGAAGGGAGAAGATCACTTTTAGGTAGAAAGGATAGGAATGAGGTGATAAGAATAAAATTTATTTCTGGATATATTTTAAGTTAACACAGTGATGGATTTTGGCCTGAACAGTTGGAAGGATGGGATTGCCATCAATTAAACTACAGAGGCCACCAGAAGAGTAGGCTTGGAGATGGAAATGAGGAATTTGGTTTGTGCTTAGTAAGTTTGCAATATTATGTAGCCTTTGAAGTAGCATGCCAGTGAGGCAGGTCATTGGGATTTGGGTGACAGGTCTCAGTGGGGATAAAAATATCAGTCATATATGTATAGCTGAGATTTAATTCCATGAAAAAGAAAATCGCCATGACACCACTTTCAAGGCTTTATTGCTCCATTTCATTTTGTCTGTCAGTGCCCAGGTGGCCTCTGTGCTTGTTGGAGATACAGAGAGCTTTATGCTGTGATACATGATATGATGCTTGCATATTTCTTGATAGCTATTTGAGTCATTGTCTTGATCCTGCTTTTATGTTGAATGAAGTAGAAAAGGGGGGATTTGGGAATTAAAAAATGAGACCTTGGGCTTAGTTTTAAAAAGTAAAAATCCTGTAAGATGTTTGTCTGCTTTAAGAAGGTAGGAGAATTTGTCCCAGGCATGCTTTTTCTCAGAATACAAAAACAAGAGAAGAGAAGTTACATTTCTACTGTGTTCCAGAGATTTTACAAACAATGGTTCATTCCACGGCTCCACTCTTGAATTTGAAAAATTAGGCTGGAGTTACTCCAATATTTCTCTCATTTTATTCTTCCAGGTGGATATTCAATGAAGGCACTATCTGGCTCTTACTGCTTTCAACATCTCCTAGATAGAAATTGAAAATAAAATCCCAAATCAGTGCAACACATTCCTAACTTTCAGAAGATTTCACTTTCAGGTCACTTCTGCCTTAACATTCTATTTATTCAGAACAACTCGGTTCATCCCATTAACTGCTATTCTCTTTCTAAGGCTAAGTACAATTCCACAAAGCATCAGCTTGAGGAATACCAGTCATGCAAATTCCCTGGCATTGTGATTATTATGTTTATTTAAAATAGGCATATTTGTAACCATGGACTATGCAAGATCAGGAGACAGAGCATAAATTGTTCAGCTCTCTAGATTAAAGTGCATGGATATTACACATAGCTGAGAGCAGAAAGAGAGGCAAACCATTGACTAGTCATCACTCCAGAATTGCTCCCTATTACCTAGGGCCAGTTTTGCAACCACGGCACTATTGCCACTTTGGGCCAGATAATTCTTTGCTATGGAGGGCTGTGCACTATAGGATGTTCAGAGCATACCTGGCCTTTACTCTCTGCCAACAGCAACCCCCCCTTCACTACTTATGGCAACTACAACTGTCTCTAGAGCTTGCCAAATGCTTCTGGGGAGTGGCAGGTGTTAGGAACCACTGACCTAGAGGGTCAGTTCTCTTTCCTTACTCTGGCCCAGGAAATTCTCTATTAGTCACCAAACTTTTTCAAACTTTCCTTCCATAAATCTGCCTCAAAACTCCTGGTCTACTTATTATTCTCCCTAAAAGTTTTGTTCCTTTTGGAGATGGTGCCTTTGTAAGTACCCCACCCCCACTCCTTGCTTATGGAATTCTATCCCTTTCTTCTAGCCAAGTGCACTCAATGCTTATAAACCTGATGAAGTTATTTGTGTTCTATGAAATTACAGCATTGAGTCACAGAAACTGGATTGCTAGTCTAGCTCTTATTTTTAGGTAGAGGACAATGAAATGAGAGGCATCATTTTTACCAAGGTCGTGGGGACAACATGGAGAGTTGTACATGAAAGTAAGAGCTCTGCCTCTAAACCCACTACGCTTTCATTCTGCTTGCTTCCCAGACACACCTAGTTCCATTTTACTTACACCCTTCTCTGAAATAGAGATTTGATTCTCATAATCGATTTCAGTAATCACTGTCCTTCCACACAGTAGCATAACAGGTCTTTTAATGAGGTATAAGTTTACTAACAAAGACAGAACAGGAGAAAATAATCAGTTATGGCAATATAATCAGATTCATCAGTTTCATAGATTTATCACAGTTCAGTAATAAAAATTATGTTTTTAGAGAATTTTAACTCAATATATTATTAACAAAATTTCCTTAAATCAGCATTGTTCAAGAAGAACAAACCCATATAAACAGTCTAAACTCACAATTAATGAAATGACAAAAAGAACGAATGAGGACCAAAGTCAGCAGAAGGAGGGACATAATAAAGATTAGACCAGAAATAAATAAAACAAGAAGAATAAAACAATACAAAGAATCAAAGAAAGCAGGAGCTGGTTCTTTGAGAAAATAAAATAGATAAACCTCTAGCCACACTTATCATGAAAAAAAGAGAATCTACACACATAAACAGAATCAGAAATGAGAAAGTTTAAATCACTACAGACACCACAGAAATACAAAGATTTATTAGAGAATACTATGAAAAAAATATATGCTAACAAACTGGATAACCTCGAAGAAATGGACAACTTTATAGAAAAATACAACCTTCCTAGGCTGACCCAGGAAGAAACAGAAAATCTGAACAGACCAATTACAAGGAGTGAAATTGAATTGGTAATCAAAAAACTACCTAAGAACAAAACCCTGGACCAGATGGCTTCATAGCTGAGTTTATCAAACATTTAGAGAAGACCTAATACCCATCCTCCTTAAAGTTTTCCAAAGAGTAGAAGAGGAGGGAATATTTCCAAACTCATTCTATGAGGCCAGCATCACTGTAATACCAAAACTAGGCCAAACGCCACAAAAAAAGAAAATTACAGAACAATATCCCTGAACATAGATGTAAAAATACTCAACAAAGTATTAGCAAACAGAATTCAGAAATATATCAAAAAGATCATCCATCATGATCAAGTAGGATTTATTCCAGGGATGCAAGGATAGTACAACATTCGAAAATCCATCAACATCATCCACCACATCAATAAAAAGAAAGACAGAAAACACATGATCATCTCCATAGATGCTGAAAAAGCATTTGACAAAATTCAACATCCATTCATGATAAAAACTCTCAACAAAATGGGTATAGAGGGAAAGTACATCAATATAATAAAGGCCATATATGACAAACTCACTGCCAAGATCATTCTTGACAGTGAGAAGCTGAAAGCTTTTCCTTTAAGATTGGGAAGAAGACAAGGATACCCACTCTCTCCACTTTTATTCAACATTGTACTGGACGTCCTAGCCACAGCAATTAGACAACACAAAGAAATAAAAGGCATCCAGATTGGTAAAGAAGAAGTAAAACTGTCACTGTTTGCAGATGATACCATACTTAAAATCCCTAAAGAATACACTCAGAACTACTAGACCTAACATCAGAATTCAGCAGTTGCAGGATACAAAATTAATACACAGAAATCTGTTGCATTCCTTTACACTAATGATGAACTAGCAGAAAGAGAAATCAGGAAAACAATTCCATTCACAATTGCACCAAAAAAATAAAAACCCAGGAATAAACCTAACCAAGGAAGTGAAAGACCTATACTCTGAAAACTACAAGACACTCATGAGAGATATTGAAGAAGATACCAATGGATGGAAATACATCCTGTGCTCATGGGTAGGAAGAATTGATATTGTCAAAACGGCCATCTTGTCTAAAGCAATCTACAGATTCAATGCAATTCCTATCAAAATACCAACAGCATTCTTCAACGAACTAGAGAAAATAGTTCTAAAATTCATATGGAACCACAAAAGATGCCAAATAGCTAAAGAAATCTTGAGAAGGAAGAATAAAGCACGTGGTGGTAGGGATTACGCTCCCCAACTTCAAGCTCTACTACAAAGCCACAGTAGTCAAAACAGTTTGGTACTGGCCCAAGAACAGACCCATAGACCAATGAACAGACTAGAGAGCCCAGATATAAACCGAAGCATATATAGGCATTTAATATATGATAAAGGAGCCATGGACATACAATGGGGAAATGACTGTCTCTTCAACAACTGGCTTTGGCAAAACTGGAAAGCCACATGCAAGAGAATGAAACTGGATATAACCCCATACACAAAAGTAAACTCAAAATGGATCAAAGACCTGAATGCAGTTATGAAATTATAAAACTCTTGGAAGACAACATAACCAAAAATCTCCTGAATATAAATATGATCAGATTTTTCCTGAACTCATCTCCTCAGGCAAGGGAAAAAAAAGCAAAAATGAACAAATGGGATTATATCAAGGTAAAAAGCTTCTGTACAGCACAGGACATCATCAGCAGAACCAAAAGGCATCCTACAGTATGGGAGAATATATTCATAAACGACATATCTGACAAGGGGTTAATATCCAAAATATAGAAAGAACTCACATGCCTCAACCACCAAAAAGCAAATAACCTGATTAAAAAATGCACAGAGGATATGAACAGACACTTCTCCAAAGAAGAAATTCAGATGGCCAACAGGCATATGAAAAGATGCTCCACATCACTAATTATCAGGGAAATGCAAATTAAAACCACAATGAGATATCCCCTCACACCAGTTAGGATGGCCTAACGAACACTGGCAAGGATGTGGAGAAAGTGGAACCCTCGTACACTGCTGATGGGAATGTAAACTAGTTCAACCATTGTGGAAAGCAATATGGAGGTTCCTCAAAAAACTAAAAATAGAAATACCATTTCACCCAGGAATTTCATTCCTAGAAATTTACTCTAAGAAAACAAGATCTCAGCTTAAAAAAGACATATGCACCCCTATGTTAATTGCAGCACTACTTACAATAGCCAAGATATAGAACATCCTAAATATCCATCAGCAGATGAGTGGATAAAGAAGATGTGGTACCTATACACAGTGGAATACTATTTATCTATAAAAAAGAAACAAATCCTACTATTTGCAACAACATGGATGCAGTTGGAGGGTATTACGTTCAGTGAAATAAGCCAAGCAGAGAAACACAAGAACCAAATGATTTCCCTCATTTGTGGAGTATAACAAAGAAGCAAAACTGAAGGAACAAAACAGCAGCAGACTCACAAACTCCGAGAAGGGACTAGCAGTTACCAAAGGGGAGGGGTGGGGGTGGGTAGGGGATTGAGCGGTATTATGATTAGTACACATGGTGTGGTGGGGATCATGGGGAAGACAGTGTAGCACAAGAAGACAAGTTGTGACTCTGTGGCATCTTACTACACTGATGAACAGTGACTGCAATAGGGTTTTGGGTGGGACTCGATAATATGAGTGAATGTAGTAATTACATGTTTTTCATGTGAAACCTTCATAAGAGTGTACATCAAACCTTAATAAAAAAATTGTAAAAAAAATCAGCATTGTTCAATATAAATATAACATGTGACACATATGTAAATTTAAGTTTATAGTAGCCACATTAAAAAAGTAAAAAGGAACAGAATTTGATATTACTAAAATATTTTACTCAGCCCATTATATCCAAAATTCTATTTCAACATGTAATCACCATAAAAATTGTTGATGGAGTATTTTACAATTTTTTCTATATTAAATCTTTGAAGTCTGGTGTGTGTGTTATACTCACACAGACCTCATTACAGAGTAGCTGCATTTCAATGCTCAACATGCTCGTGGCTGCCTTATTGCATAGTGCATGTTGTACTCACATGTATCTCCTTATTTCATGGATACTATTTTATGTAAAGTACTGGATCACTAAGCCAAATTCAGTTTCTCCCCATACACTTGTTTCTTCCAGCTACCCCGGCTGGACTAATGCCAGCAGCCCCCATCGGAGCCAGACACCTCTGCACTATCTTGGCTCAGTCCCCTCTCTGGGTTTTTCCACATGCCCACATCTGACAGGTCTCCAACTGCTGTCAATGTTGACACAAAAAGTTCTAAAATCTGTTTCTCTTTTATAATCCCATGATTACTGCTCCACTTCAGGTTCCAAACAGCTTCTTATGCCATTTCCCTATCTGCAGCCTCTTGCCCTGTACACATCTCTACATTGCTGTCTGCATGGTATGTAAACAGTCTGAACTTGTCATTCCTCAAATCTCCCATGGATTTCAGGATTCAATCCCAACCTCTGGACAAAGATTCTGTGAAGCAATGAATTGCTGTAAAATCAGCCCTTTCCTCTTGGCTTCCTATATGGACCTTGTTTCCAGGGCTTCAGGTCTCAATCTTGTTTCCTGAAAACACTGAGAACTTTACTCACTTTTGCCTGTAGCTTTATTTCTTAACCTGAGATATCCTTAGGCTGAGATACCCCTTCCCTACCTGTTGAGATCCTACTTTTATAACTCAAGACAACTAGAGGGTCCTCTGGGAAGTTCTTTAGCATTCTTGTATGCCCCCCCACCCCGTCTCTTTCTCTTCTGTGCCCTCGTATCTCAGGTTGTCTGTGTGTGTGCCTGTGTGAGCACACTTTGAAAACCATTGGAACTCAACTTCTGATGTGCTGGGAAATATATATCCTGATCCTTTCTGTGACCCTTTCTTCTGCCCTATTAACACTAGTAAATTATTCCTTTACTATATGTATAAACTGAGATGGAATTATTAATTTATTCAGCAAATGTCCTTTAAATATAATAATTCTCAAAATTGCTTCAGTATATGCCACCACACACACACACACACAAATGTCCATTTCTTGGATTATTACATGTATTTGTGCGTCTATTTTTGTCAGTAGGTTATAAACCCCATGAGTGCTGATTTTATGTTTTATTCATCTTCATAATTCAGGACCCAGAAGCCAGAAATGGGAGTTGCCTATAATGGAGAAACTCCATAAATGCTTCTTTTTTTTTTTTTTTTTAATCACTGTTCTGTCCTGTGAAACTCAGAATGAGTCACGGTCTATGGGTCTCCTCTTCAGCCTTAAGTCACATTGCATCCACTGCCCATGCACAACTGCATGCTCTCACACGAGGACATCCACAAGGAGAGGCTGTGAGCACCCATCTACCTTGCACAGATGGAGGCACCTGGTCAAAGACTGAACCAACCTTAGTCACCCCTACATAACTATGGCCAGAAAGGAACTACTCAGCTGTCCAACACCTGGTTTTATCTAATATTGTGAACCACATTCTTAAAAATCAAATATTTTGATCAAACTTATGGATAAATAGACTTATTGACTCTTTGGGGTCTTACTTTTTCTAATTTCCCATGGTCAAATTTTGGTGCTAGCCAATGAACAATGAAATAAAAAAAGTTGACTACAAAAAGAAGAAATGGGAGGTCATTGAAAAATATCACATATAATCATAAATTCCTATTTACTTATTAAATTTTAGTAATTACTTCTATATCCCAGTAGCAATGATGATATATTTATTATTAAAGTTAAGGCTATTAGCAAATATTGGGCTTTAGAGCTGGCCGTATGAGGTAGTATATCTTTAAAGGAGAAAGAATTCAGTGGCTTGCAACTTGCCTCCAGGTAGTGTGATGGTGGGAGGTGTTGATGACATCTAGTTGGTTACAACAGTTGGAGTGAAAATAAAACACAGAGGTAAAATTATTAACTGTAAAGGATACTTTCATTCTTTAAACACATTCTCATGGCAAAGGATAAAATGCAACCATTAGAGGTTTTCTTTAAATAGAAACTCTTGGTAATATTTGAGTAGCTGATGCAGTAATATCAATGCATGTCATGACTTCATACTATTTTTTTATTATTAAGGTACCATTTATACACAATTTTATGAAGGTTTCACATGAGCAATATTGTGGTTACTACAATCACTCATATTATCAAGTCCTCCCCACATCACATTGCAATCACTGTCCATCAGCATAGTAAAATGCTGCAGAGTCACTACATGTCTTCTCTGTGCTGTACTGACTTCCCTGTGACCCTCCTACATTATGTGTGCTATCATAATGCCCTTTAATCCCCTTTGCCCTCTCTCCCTACCAACCCTCCTCATCCCCTTCCCTTTGGTAACCAATAGTCTCTTTTTTGAGTCTGTGAGTCTGCTGCTGTTTTGTTCCTTCAGTTTTTGCTTCGTTGTTATACTCCACAAATGTGGGAAATCATTTGGCACTTGTCTTTCTCCGCCTGGCTTATTTCACTGAGCATAATATCCTACAGCTCCATCCATGTTGTTGCAAATGGTAGGATTTGTTTCTTTCTTATGGCTGAATAATATTCCATTGTGTATATGTACCACTCTTCTTTATCCATTCAACTACTGATGGACACTTAGGTTGCTTCCATATCTTGGCTATTGTAAATAGTGCTGTGATAAACATAGGGGTGCATATGTCTTTTTGAATCTGAGATCTTGTTTTCTTTGGGTAAATTCCTAGGAGTGGGATTCCTGGGTCAAATGGTATTTCTATTTTGAGTTTTTTGAGGACCCTCCATATTGCTTTCCACAACGGTTGAACTAATTTATATTCCTATCAACAGTGTAGGAGGGTTCCCCTTTCTCCATATCCTCACCAGCATTTGTTGTTCCTTGTCTTTGGATGTTGGCATCCTAACTGGTGTGAGGTGATATCTTATTGTGGTTTTAATTTGTATTTCCCTGATAATTAATGATATGGAGCATCTTTTCATATGCCTGTTGGCCATCTGAATTTCTTCTTTGGAGAAGTGTCTGACCAGATCCTCTGCCTATTTTTAAATCAGATTATTTGCTTTTTGGGTTTTGGGGAATGTGAGTTCTTTCTATATTTTGGATGTTAACCTCTTGTCATATATGTTGTTTAAGAATATATTCTCCTTTACTATAGGATGACTTTTTGTTCTTCTGATGGTGTCCTTTGCTGTAAAGAAGGTTTTAAGTTTGATGCAGTACCACTTGTTCATTTTTTATTTTCATTCTCTTGCCTGAGATGTGTTCATGAAAAAGTTGCTCATTTATACTCAAGAGATTTTTGCCTGTTTTCTTCAAAGAGTTTTATCGTTTCATGACTTACATTCAGGTCTTTAATCCACTTCAACTTTACTTTTGTGTATGGAGTCAGACAAAAATCAGCTTCATTCTCTCATATGTAGCTATCAGGTTTTGCCAACACCAATTGTTAAAAAAGCTGTCATTTCCCCATTGTGTATCTATGGGTCCTTTATCATATATGAATTGACCATATATGCTTGGGTTTATATCTGGGCTCTCTGTTCTGTCCACTGATCTATGGATCTGTTCTTGTGCCATTACCAAATTGTCTTGATTACTGTGGCTTTGTAGTAGAGCTTTAAATTGGGAAGCACAATCCCCCAGATTTATTCTTCTTTCTCAGGTTTGCTTTGGCTATTTAGGATCTTTTGTGGTTCCATATGAATTTTAGAACTATTTGCTCTAGGTGGTTGAAGAATGCTGTTGGTATTTGGATAGGGATTACATTGAATCTGTAGATTGCTTTAGGCAGGATGGCTATTTTTACAATATTAATTCTTCCTATGCATGAGCACAGGATGTATTTACATCTATTGGTATCTTTAATTTCTCTTATGAGTGTGCTGTAGTTTTCAGGGTATAGATCTTTCACCTCCTTGGTTAGGTTTATTCCTAGGTATTTTATTCATTTTTATACAATTGTAAATGGAATTGTTTTCCTGATTTCTCTTTCTGCTAGTTCATCACTAGTATTTAGGAATGCAACAGATTTCTGTGTATTAATTTTGTATCCTGTAATTTTGCTGAATTCAGTTATTAATTTTAGTAGTTTTGGGGTGGATTGTTTAGGGTTATTGTTTATCATGTCCTCTGCAAACAGTTACAGTTTGACTTCTTCCTTACTGACCTGGATGTCTTTTATTTCTTTGTGTTGTCTGATTGCCGTGGCGAGGACCTCCAGGACTATGTTGAATAAAACTGGTGAGAGTGGTGATCCTTGTCTTGTCCCCAATCTTAGAGAAAAAGCTTTCAGCTTTTTCCTGTTAATTATGATGTTGGCTCTGGGTTTGCGATATATGGCCTTTATTATGTTGAGCTACTTGGCCCCTATACCCATTTTGTTGAGAGTTTTTATCATGAATAGATGTTGAATTTTGTCAAATGCTTTTTCAGCATCTATGGAGATGATCATGTGGTTTTGTTCCTTCTTTTTGTTGATGTGGTGAATGATGTTGATGGATTTTTGAATGTTCTACCATCCTTGCATCCCTGGAATGAATCCCACTTGATCATGATGGATTATATTTTTGATGTATTTTTTAATTCGGTTTGCTAATATTTTGTTGATGATTTTTGCATCTATGTTCATTGGGAATATTGTTCTGTAATTTTCTTTTTTGTGTGGTGTCTTTGCCTGGTTTTGGTATTAGAGTGATGCTGGCCTCATAGAAGGAGTTTGGAAGTATTCCCTCCTCTTCTACTCTTTGGAAAACTTTAAGGAGGACGGTATTATGTCTTCTCTAAATGTTTGATAAAACTCAGCTGGGATGCCATATGGTCCAGGGATTTTGTTCTTAGGTAGTTTTTTGATTACCAATTCAATTTCATTGCTGGTAATTAGTCTGTTCAGATTTTCTGTTTCTTTCTGGGTCAGCCTTGGAAGGTTGTATTTTTTGAGAAAGTTGTCCATTTCTTCTTGGTTATTCAGTTGTTAGCATATGAATTATCATAGTATTTTCTAATAATTCTTTGTATTTCTGTTGTGTCGGTAGTGATTTTTCCTTTCTCATTTCTGATTCTGTTTATGTGTGTAGACTCTCTTTTTTTCTTGATAAGTCTGGCTAGGGGTTTATCTATTTTGTTTATTTTCTCAAAGTATCAGCTCTTGGTTTCATTAATTTTTCTATTGTTTTATTCTTCTCAATTTTATTTATTTATGCTCTAATGTTTATTATGTCCCTCCTTCTACTGACTTTGGGCCTCATTTGTTCTTTTTTTCTATTTTTATTAATTGTGAGTTTATACTCTTCATTTGGGATTGTTCTTTCTTGAGATAAGTCTGTATTGCTATATACCTTCCTCTTAGAAGTGCTTTCACTGTGTCCCACAGAACTTGGGCTGTTGAGCTGTTGTTTTCATTTGTGTTCATATATTGCTTGATCTCTGTTTATATTTGGTCATTAATCCATTAATTATTTAGGAGCATGTTTTTAATCCTCCATATGTTTGCGGGCTTTTTCATTTTCTTTGTGCAATTTACTTCTAGTTTCATACCTCTGTGTTCTGAAAAGTTGGTTGGTAAAATGTCAGTCTTTCTTAATTTACTGAGGCTCTTTTTGTGACCTAGTATGCGATCTAGTCTGGATAACGTTCCAGGTGCACTTGAGAAGAATGTGTATCCTGCTGCTTTGAGGTGGAGTGTTCTGTAGATATCTGTTAGGTCCATCTGTTCTAGTGTGTTGTTCAGTGCTTCTGTGTCTTTACTTATTCTCTGTCTGGTTGATCTGTCCTTTGGAGTGAGTGGTGTGTTGTAGTCTTCTAAAATGAATGCATTGCATTCTATTTCCCCCTTCAATTCTGTTAGTATTTGTTTCACATATGTAGGTGCTCCTGTGTTGGGTGCATAGATATTTATAATGGTTTATTCTGACCCCTTTATCATTACAAGTACTGCAACTCATGCTCTTTTCTCCCTATTGTTTGCATGAAATATGTTTTTCCATCCCTTCACTTTTAGTCTGTGTATGTGTTTGGGTTTGAAGTGAGTCTTTTGTAGGCAGCATATAGATGGGTCTTGCTTTTTTTATCCATTCTGTAACTCTGTGTCTTTTGATTGGTGCATTCAGTCCATGTACATTTAGGGTGATCATTGATATATATGTACTTATTGTCATTGCAGGCCTTAGATTCATGATCACCAAAGATTCAAGAGTAGCTTTTTTACTATCTAATAATCTAACTTAACTAACTTAACTTGTTTTGTGCTATTTCAAATACAATTTAAAGGTTTTTTTTCTCCTTTCTTTTTCTTCTTCCGTAATTATTTATATATTAGGTCATATTCTGTACTCTAAGTGTATCCCTTGACTGACTTTTTGGGTAGTTGGTTTAATATTGTATTTGCTTAGTAATTAATTGATCTACTTCCTTTGCTGTGGTTTTATTTTCTCTGGTGTCAGCTATGTAGCCTTAGAAGCACTTTCATCTAGAGCAGTCCCTTTAAAATATCCTGTAGAGATGGTTTGTGGGAGGTAAATTCCCTCAATTTTTGCTCATCTGGAAATTGTTTAATCGTTCCTTCAAATTTAAATGATAATCTTTCCAGGTAGAGTATTTTTGGTTCAATGAAACCTTCGTTTCATTGCATTAAATGTATTATGCAACTCACTTCTGGCCTGTAAGGTTTCTGTTGAGAAGTCTGATGATAACCTAATGGGTTTTCCTTTGTATGTGAACTTTTTTCTCTTTTTGGCTGCTTTTAATACTCTGTCCTTGTCCTTGATCTTTGCCATTTTAATTATTACATATCTTGGTGTTGCCTTCCTTGTGTCCCTTGTGTTGGGAGATCTGTGCACCTCCATGGCCTGAGAGACCACTTCGTTCCCCAGATTGGGGGAGTTTTCAGCAATTATTTCCTCAAAGAGACTTTCTATCCCTTTCTCTCTCTCTTCTTCTCTTGCACCCATATAATGTGAATATTGTTCTGTTTGGATTGGTTCTCTTACTATTCTTTCATCCTTAGAGATCCTTTTGTCTCTCTGTGCCTCAGCTTCTTTGTATTCCTGTTCTCTAATTTTTATTTCATTTACAATCTCTTTTATCTCATCTATTCTGATTTTAAATCCCTCCATTGTATGTTTCATTTCTGATATTGTATTTTCTAAAGTTTTGTCTCTTTCTTGATGTCCTCCCTGAAATCTTGAATATTTTTCTGTGGCTCTTTGAACATATTTATGATTTTTATTTTGAAATCTTTATCAAGAAAATTGGTGATTTCAGTTTCAGGTAGCCTTCTTTCTGATGTTTGGGGGATTTTGGTTTGTACAAATGTCTTTTGCCATTTCATATTTCTAATTATTACTATGAAATTATAACTTTGTGTAAGATGCACCCTCTAGTACCCAGAAACTCTACTCTCTGGAGCTACCGAGCACCTCGAGCAATGGCAGCAGCTTCAGGGAAGTGGTGCTAGTGCCTGCCTGGAGGAAATAGCTCCTTCCTGCTTCCTGGCTGCACTTACTGCCTCTCCTGCCAGGGCCAGCTGGCTGAGCACACATGGAGGGGCCTCTGCATTTTGCCCTTGTAGGTGCCACAGGTGAGATCACCCTCCAGCTGGCCTGGCATGATGGTGGGAACAGCAGATTTGTGTACCAGTGCTGGCTGGGAGGAAGGAGCAGCAGGCTGCCTGGTGCAATGGGGAGCCTTGGCACTGCTTTGCCAGCCAGGGGGATGGAGCACCTGAAGGTCCTGAAAGTTCCCAACTTCCTGGGCTGAATGTGCCAGGACGATTTCGTCCATTTGTTCTTTCTCTTGAGCAGCATGCTCTGTGTAATCCTTGCCCCTTTAGCATCCCTCTCACTGTTAGGGAGACCTTCAAAGCGCCAACCTTTCTTTCACCTCAGAGCAGCTGGTTGTGGCTACCTGTTCTCCACAAGTGGCTGGAATTCCAGTCTCTCTGAGTATTCCCCATCTCTTTGCTTTCCAACCTCTCTAATCTCCAGAACACCATGTAATGTGGGTTTGTGCCCCAAGCAGGTCTCCAGGGGTGAGTGTTCAGCAGTCCTGGGCTTATATTCCCTCCACAATCCATTTCTCTTCCTCCTGCTGGTGAGCTGGGGTTGGAGAAGGGCTTCCATCCCACCAGATCATGGCTTTGCTACTTAATCCTCTTCCGTGAGGTCTTTTCTTTTCCTCAGATGTAGGTCATCTGTTGCATTTTCGGTTTGCTCTCTCAGGATTAGTTGTATTGGCTGTATTTTCATGTTATATGTGGTTTTTGGAGGAGGTTTCTGCCTCAATTCTCACGCTGCAATCTTTTTCCCATTTCATACTATTTTTAATAACTAAAACTAAAGTAAGGCCTTTGAAAACCTTTTAATCACTTTTTAAAGTGATTTTTATACACTCAAAGCATATTCACCTTATTTTCTTTTTATTTAGTAATGTTTTATATGTTCAATATCAGCCTCCTGTCTTATGCTTGAAATTAATAAAAGTCAGCAATGGATTTATGAAAGATATTCTCAGTTTGAGTCTTAAATTCTTCTTTGACATGTTTGCATTTGCAAGATCCTTTTTTGTCATTCACAGCTACAACCCAGACACAACATTCCACTTGAACCAAATTCAAAACCTAGTTCTTTCAAAAGATTCAGGGAAGTCTTGTTTGTTATCTGCACATTGATATAGGGGCTACTTCATTCAAATTGTATTTGCTCCTCTTACGGCACCAGTTTTAGGTAAATTCTTGTTACCTGCTCTTGGCTGGAGAACAAAGACACACAGAGACACAATGTGGGTGAGGTAGCTTGTTCAAGGACTTTTCTTTATCAGGCCCAAAGAGCAATTGTTTGGTTCCTCTGATAGTTTATTTTTCCTCTAAGTATTGTAAAGACCAAAAAGGATTAGGGAGCCAAGTAGGAGAACAGTATTAACATTACTGAATTCGTATTCTGTGTCGGGCATCACATCAAGTTTTAACATGAATTATTTCTATTTTATAAAACTATTATGAGTTAGGTATTAGTTTTAGCTCCCAACCTTCAATTGTAAAGATGAAGAAAATGAGGCTCAGAAAGGCTAAATCATTTGTTTCTGGTTCCAGAGTTAACACATCTTAGAGATGAGATTCACTTCATTTTCCTTATTGTAGCATATGACCTCTTGCCATGGAAACACTGAGGCCCACACAATGGGATACACCGTACACAGCTTACTAAGGGTAGACTTAAGCAAACTTAAATAGACACAGACAGTATGTGCTGGAGCTGGCATGTACCAGCTCAGAAAAGCTGACTGTTAAATTTTCAAATGCCAGTTGTTACACATAGATGTTAATAAAATTCTATAAATTTAAAATATAATAAATTATATTAAAAATAAAGGTAATAAAAGTTCAGAATATCACTTTTTAAATTATTTTCCCACAATTCACCATTAACTGTGCTTTTGAGGTTATTTGTGTCTATTGTGACTAAATGGTGGAATTACTATATGATGATGGCCTCCTGCACATGTCTTCTCAACTCCATGTTCAATGACCGCACATGGCTAGCCTGCAATTGACCATGGTAGGTGTTTACACCATGCAAATCAACCAACACTACAGATCAGCACACCGCATTCCAGGAAAGCCATTTCTTAATATTTACCAGCATACCACTGTACAGCTTTTACAATTGGTATGTACACTTCACTTATTTTATTCTTTCTATGTGTGTGAATTCATGAAAATTCAGCCCAAATTTACTTAGCACTTATTGTGCCAGATAGTGTAGTACACATCTCCATGGTCCTTGTCTCATTTTCGTCTCTAAAACTAGCTATGGGGTAGGTATCATTACTCCTGTTTTGTAGATAGAAACCCAAGGTTTAACATAACATAACTTTCCTCAAGCCACATAGCTGGTAAGTAGTGGAGCACAGGCTTGATTCTATGATTTTTGAGTCTACATTCCACACCTCAACTGCAGTGGTGTATTGGGAATCAAGCAGGACAGGGTTATATTCAAGGAAAATATTTTATTAAAGCCATATTCATTTCTATTTTCCTACAACTATTTCATTTGAATGAATGATCAGCATGTCTGTTTGACTGCAACATGATAGCCTCTAATGAATAGAAAAATGAAGGCTCCGATAGAGAATGAAAAGAGCAGAGGAGGAAAAGGACAAACAAGTGGTATGCAGACTAGTTTTCTCATCCAAAGACATGTTTGTAATGTCCCTGCACTAGAAACAGGACAACACAGTCACACCATCCTGAGCACACAGTGTGTCAAATGGAAACTTTACTAAGAACACAAAGAGCTGATGGCACCTGTTCTTGAGCTGATGATGCTATGAGATGCCAACTTGATACTTTGTAACAGCCTAGAATTCTTGCAAAGAGGACATTTTAGAAGGGCTTAATGGAGAGACTTTGTTTTCACTATTTTCCACAATCAGTTTTATAGGTCATTAGCACAAACCCTAGAATCTGAGTGGTTTAACACAATGTCACTGTGTGAGCGGTTTCCTTCTTGCTCACACCATAATTTGATGCAGCTCAGTGGCTCTCCAATGACCTATCAGGGATCTGGCTGCTCCCAATTGCAATGACTCCATTTTGGAGTTTCTTGCTTCCAGCCAAGTAATCAGTGGAGAATTCACATAGGTTTTACCTGCCTGCATATGGCCTTCCATTCACATTATTCTCAGTGAGCCCTCAGCCACATGGCCACAACCTAAGCATAAGGGAGACTGTGACACACAGGGTCGCACATGGATAGTTGGTGTCAGGGATGGTCTCCTGCATGTTCCCTGGACCCTTAGCTTTCTCTTATTCCACCCCCTCTTCCTTGGTTCTCTAGTCAGACATACCAGAAGAAATGGAGCATGACTTATTAAAATATATCTGTTCTTTTTCCTAATGCAAGATAGACAATATAATTTGAAGTCATAGTGTAGCTATCAGGCTGCTACACTTAGAGAGCATTCTCTAACAGAAGGGCACCCAGATTCCTCATTATATTTGTTTCTTGGCATTTAAATTCAGGAACTATAGAAGAATATTGGAGAAATCTATGATAGTATTTTTATATTTTAGCCAATAAACTATTCAGTTGCTAAAACATTCCTTCTTTTATTTTTTTATGTAGATAGCTTGTTTCTTTAATTGGCAATGTGATAACATATTTTATTGACATGTTTGACTTTTTATTCATTTTAGTGGGCTTTTTTACATTATCTCTTAGGAACTCCCAAGGCCCAGTATAAATTTTGCACTTTCAACAGCTATTCCTCCAGAGCAGCTAAATAATCATTAAGTGTTAACTGGGAGTTTACTTAAACTATTTCTAATATCTGTTTCAAATATCACACCAAGCTCAGCTAAAGACAGAGAATGATTTGCTGTGAACTAAGGGGGTTCCTAGGACACAGGACCTTCAAAGCTGGTACTGGGAAAATCCTAAGCCAACTGCAATGAGTGAGTCACTGTATGAATGTTCTCCCTTTAAATACAGATTTGATTCCTCCTAACGATTGTGTTTTTATATCAGACCCAACTCCCTGGACTACATATGGAAAGACAAGCTGATGTAGTATCCTAGGCATAAACAGGGGAAGAGAACAGAAATTTCATCCAAATGAATTCATGATAAATGTGTTTGGGGCAATGGAGTTTTCATCTTGGGAGAGAAGATTTACCATAAATAATATAAGTGCAGAAAATATTGAGTTTTCACAGTCAAGTCTTTATGCCTAAATAGTTCCTTCCTAAATTTTAAATTAAGATAATGTAAGGAGTCAACTTCCTCCAATTTGTCTTTCAAATTAATATTTTTTCTTTGATTCACAGCAGAGAGGAAAAACAGCAGCAGAGAGAAAAAAGAACTTTCTATCTGGCAACCAAAGCTTATGTCACCCAAATTCCTCTTCCCCTTTCTTTTTGATGGTAGCTGGCATATTTAAAATTTCTTTTTCAGAGGCCTCAATTGGTGAGATGTATTAGCATGAGATTTGCCATCTTAACAGAACCTCCTTTTTGTGAAGAATCAAAATTCCCCACTTGAGCTCAAGCCATGAGAATATCCTGTTTGTCCCCTATCTACCTGATTCCAAAAGTCATCTCCTTAGCAACGCTTAGCAACAGTAACTGCAAAATTTCCCACCTCCCGAAGTACCTTCCTCCTCTGCCTTACATCTCCCCCAGCCGTAAGAACATGGGAGCTTCAGTCCTTTGCTAGAGACCCCTCCACAAGTTTACCTCCAATAAACCTGCACTGGTGTTGGGCCATGCCTCTGTTTTCTTCCCAACCTAAAACCTTATAAGATGAAAGGGCAAAACTGCTGATATGGCATTTCAAAGTTATAGCTTCAGCAAGTTTCCTTAAGAAAAGTGGGCTTTGCTTTTCAAATTACCTCTTTCCCCCTTGTTTTAGTAAAAATTTACATTACCCTAAAATATTAGTTTCCTTATATGGAATATAAGGTTTTGTTGTTTTATCAGCCCTCTCTGGCACTGCTGTGTAGAAATTCACTGACATATTATTTCCCTATGTAAACATACATCCCCAAGTTATAAAGAAAATAAAATGTCATATGAAGTCACAAGAATGTCTAATGCACCTCCAAACAGTGAATGGAGGACAGAAAAGTTAGATTTTATAGACTGGTTTGTGGTCCCTTAGGTTCAGTTTATTCAGACTGAGAATAAAGTCAGCCTAGGAGAAAACAGAAGTGAGACAGATGGAAACAGAAAGAATTTGAAATAGTGGACAAAGAATGGGGGAAAAGCAAGGTATCTAGCTGTCATGATGTCATTTATGGCCTGGATGTAGCCACATCTGATCTACCCCTTTAACTTAGATAATGTGAGCCCATGTTTCCTTTTTGTTTTTTAAGCTGGTCTTCTTTCAAACAGAAACTTTCAGACTGTCAAGCTCTCTCAGGAAAAGAAAATTTTAATTGTTTACATTTTGTATGGCTTCCCAGGTCTGGGGACTCTGTTGAGTGACCCTATCTCAGTTGGTTCCCCTGCAATGCAAATTTATGGAATCATTTACTCAAACAACAAATACACGTATTTATGGATGCTTAGAGAGATCGAGATAAAAGATGGTGGGGCTGCAGGGCCCAAGATGTGGAGCGGCCCCACTGCCCAAACTGTAACTGTTCCTCCACTTTAGCGACGCCAACACACCCTTCAGTCAGCTGACTCGGAAAAATATTTTTGTAAGGATTATGTTGAGTTACATCTGTAAAATGTAAAATAGGAAGAATAGCAGACACTTTATAACTTTTAGCTATCATTACAATTGGTATTAGTATCATTGATACTGTCACTTTAATATGTACAAAACATTCTACGTGCTCCATGACATACGTAAGAAAGGGTGTGAGATAGGTAACTTTACAACAAGTGTGGGTTGCAAAATCAACATACACATATTTAGTGGGGTATAGTAATATTTAGGGTATTTGAAAAAATGTTTAGGGTACATTTTTAAAAATAAAATTTTCCCAGATGTATTCATATTTGGGCTGAGTAAATAAAAAAGGTAAAACATACAACACATAGTGTTTACCACTTCAAATAATCATATGCCCTTATTTTCCTTCTTCAATTTATATAAAAGCACATTTTTCCATAGCTTTCATTTTTTCCTTAATAACCATGGTATGACAGAAAGTTGTCATAATTGTATTTTCCAGCTACATTGTATTTAGCTGTTTGGAAGTGAACTGATTAGTTAATCTGTGTGCCGTGGATGGCCATTTGGTTGTAGCTGAATTTAGGCTATCGCAGACAATGCTGCAATGTCCTTTCTATGCATATCATTTGCACATACACAAGCACACCTCTTGAAAGTGGTATGCTGGCTCTAAGTTACATGTGTTTTCAATATGAATAATTATTGCTCACTTGTCTTCCCTAGGGCATCCCACCAGTCATGTATTAGGATGTTTATTTGCTGATAGCATCTCCAAAAGTGCCAAAGTTTCAAACACTTTCCATTTTGGTAGGTAAAAATGGTAATATATTGTAGATATAATCTTCATTTCTCTTTTGCAAGTTGAGCAACTTTTTATGTTTAAGAGCCATTGTATTTCCGTTTTTTTTTTTACTGTGAACTGTACTCTGATGATTCTCTACTGTTATTGATGTATCTTTTTTTAAGAGCTTTTTATAAATTTGGGAGATAAGCGCTCTATCCCTGAGAAAACGGCATACAGATTTTTAGATTGGTTGGTTGCTTGTCTTTTGAATTTGCTTTTCTTTTTCTTCTTTTGCTGTGCAGTAGTTTTTTATTTAATAAAAGTTTCTTTTTGTGGTTTATGGATTATTTCAAGTCAATTAAAAGGTCCTTTACTTCTGCAGGGCTGTAGAGGCATTTCCCCGTACAGTCTTCTAGTATTCCTGCGCTTTAATGTTTTCCGCATTCAGATTCTGTTGCATTAGGAATTGAGCCTAATGTGCAACGGGAAGGATAAATCCATTCCAATATCATTTACTGAATTGCTACATTTATCATGTAATGAATTACCACTTGTATTTGTGACTATTGTAGGATTTTCTACTTTGTCTCATTAGTCTTTCTTTGTCCATGTGTCAGTGTGAAATTGTTTTAAATATTAAATCTTCATAATCTATTTAAAAGTTTTTAGTTGGTCTAGCTCCTGCTGGCTCTTTTCTTTCAGAATTTTTCTGGCCTCTCTTGTTTAATTTTCTTTGGAAACTTTCAAAGCATCTTGTCTAGCCACACCCCTCCCCCACCAAATGTTGATATGTTTGTTGGTATCATATTAAATTTAGAAATTAACTTTGGGAGAATCAATATTTTTATGACATCAAGCGTTCTATCCAAGAACAGAGTATGTCTTTTTGCGTAAGTCTACTTTGGGATCTTTCAGTATTTTAAAATTTTTCATCATGTAGGTGTTAAGCATTTCTTGTTAAGTTTATTCCTAGCTATTTTTTATTTTGTATTGTTTGTGTTAATTGGAATAGTATCTTCTTGGGAAAAGAATTTTTTTTTTTAACTGGTCACATTGTCTTCTTATTTCTGAAAGCTAGTCTTTATTTCACACTAGATTATAAATGTTATATTGGCAGGTAGGGTCACCATGGGCATGTGGCCTGTGTAGTCACGTTGATTTAATTCTCTGTTCCAGCTGTCTTATAATTATTAATTTCTCAACAAGGGGTCCCCACATTTTTATTTTGCACTGGGTCCCACAAATATGTAACACATTCTGTTAGTGGGGACTGTTTATTTCACTGTCGTGGTCACTGTGCTTATAAGACTTCCTGGCACGTATTGGTTGCTCAATAAATATCTGTTCATTGGATGAATGAATGCTGTACCCGTGCTGCCCTCAGAAACTGCACAAGTTTTCTATATAGAACTGTAGTTTTTAAACTTTGGTGTATTTAAGGACCTCTGGGCTAATTTAGTTTTGTTGAAATACATATTCTAGGTTCCTGTCTCCAAAATTTAAAATTCAGGTGGTCTGAGGTGAGGCCTGATGAAGTTGCATTTTTAAGGATCATCTGTGATACTGATGTGAACAGTCTTGATCTACACCTAAAGGGAACCTATATGGAGACAGACCTGCATCATTTTAATCTTGATGACCTCAACTAGTAGTTTTACCCATCTTTCACCTCTGGAGTGCCGGAGGGCACACTTATCTAGCTTATTCTTACTTCTCATCTAACGTTCACATTAGGAATCATTATATTAATTAGTTTTCCTTAACATTGTGTTCCTTACTTCCCTTAGTAATTCCTCTTCTGTTTCCATTATTCTGGGAACATCCATTCTTTATTACATTCTTTATTATGAAGCTCAGCACTTTTCTCCCTTCTGCTGGTAAGGGCATCCTTAACCTGGGTAACCCTTCTCCGTCTCTAGGGACTGCTCTCCTGAAATAGGGTGGCAACATGGTTCATATCTGCTCGGTAAGATCATCACAGTCCCCCAGCCATGGTAATTTGTTCAAAGATGAGTAAATGACCAAGTCAGAGCCAATGCAGTGCAACAATGTTTTACTGGAAATTCTTGGAGAATATGCTTTCAGATGCATTACAAATAAAACAGAAAATGGAAGCTATCTTGCCTCTTCATGGAGTCTGAAGACAAAGCTAACTGTTAGAAGAGAGGAGAGGTGACCAGAGTTTTTTGATATTACTTGAGCCCTAAATCCAGTTATGTATGAGGCTGGTCCTATCAATAAGATTTTTATTACAGAAGTCAATACATTTTCATTTCACTCAATTTATTTTGTTAGGTTTTCTATCACTTGTAACTCAATCTGAATACACATTAATAATCAGTAATCCACAGATATTCTAGCATTTCCACTGAACTGTAACTATGATTTCCTTTTCCACGCTCATTCTCACTCCATATATATGACCCTGTAACTTTATTATTCTATGAGCAACTTTAGAGCAAGGAGTGTATTTAATTTCATATCCCCAGAAATTATTGCCAGTATACATTGTAAATATCATATAAATAATGTTTGTTAACTAAAGAAAAAAAAGTTAAATGTTCTATTTGCCCAGTGAATTTTCTGAGCATGGTGAATAATGAAGACATCTGACATTTTCATGTCTTATCTGTGTTCTCATCCTTTCTTCTTTGGACATGTTTGCTTTTTAGTGTCTTTTATCATTCTCATTGGTAAGAAAAATCTCTGTTTTATCCTCTTTTATTTTTACCTTTAGAAGCTTTTTGATTTGTGTCACCAGCCACCTGTGTTATTACTTATTCAGTTTTTTATAGTCTTTGATTGCATTATATATTTTGTTTTCTTTTTTCATAGCAGTTCAGAGTCATTCAGGATGTTTTCTATAAGCATTTCCTACCCACTTACAGGATCTCGTACTGAATTTACTTCCTGACACCTGGAAGTATGTACTTACAATTTATTGTTTGGTGCACATTTAAGACTGTTTCTCTACCAAACCCAGATGACAACTGAGTAAAACTATCCCCTATGAATTTTTCCAAAACGAGGTAAATAACCAGATCCTTTTCATTCTGCAATTATTTAACCACAGAAAATATGTCAACGGGTATTACATGACTAATTATTAGGTGCTGTAAGGGATACAAAGATGAAAAACATATGCCCTGCCATTTGGGAATTATGGTGGTAGAAAGAGCAAAATAAATATAATACAAGGCCACATAAAAAAATACTATGCAAGTAAGAACTCAATGAAGAAGTGAGGGAGGAGAGATTACATTTGACTTGGGACTTGGGGATAATTCAATCTGGGCTATGACTGATGAGTGAGAATTTTTTAAATGGTAACATGATAACATGGGGGGAAAGTTTGAGTAAAGGTTTGGAAGGCTCTGTTCTTGATCCACTGCTCCATTTTTGGTACAGAAAATGGGTAGTATAGCTATTAGAATAAAATGAATAGAGGATGTAAGAAGTAAAGCCAGAACAGGTAGTGTACAGTTCTCTATGGCTGTTGTAACAATAACCACCAATTTAGTGCCTTAAAACAACAAAAATTAATTATTTTATAGTTCTCTACATCTTCAGTCTGGCATGGTTTTACTGAGCTAAAATCAAGGTCCTGGCTGGACTGTGCTCCTTCTAGGGGAGAACTGGTTACTCTGCCTCT
Source organism: Phataginus tricuspis (assembly GCA_029783875.1). Classification (NCBI taxonomy): domain Eukaryota; kingdom Metazoa; phylum Chordata; class Mammalia; order Pholidota; family Manidae; genus Phataginus; species Phataginus tricuspis. The sequence continues at coordinate 1,450,096 of JAQQAC010008864.1, read as the reverse complement.
CTTAGCTGCTAGAGGCCCCTTTCTCACGTTCAAATCTGGCTGACCACTCTTCCACTGTTGTGTTTACATCTGATCATAGCCAATAAAGTTTCCACTTTTCAAGCTCCATGTAAATAGATTGGGCCTGCCTGGATAATCCAGGATAATCTTCAATCTCTACAGGCCTGTTCCCCCTTGACGGCTCCCACTCCTGTCCTCAATGACGGATCCTGGAACTAAAGGTCCCGGGGACAGTTCTGCACCTGCAGCCTGGGTTAGTCCTTGCAAAGAGCTCTCCCACAACTGATGCTAATTACTAGGTAAGCCAAATGCACCCTTTCACTGAAGGGCAGGTGGGAGGCTCTATCACGGTTAGGATGACTCTACTGAGAGTAACTTTAGAATTCTTTGCACAGATATACATATAGTCAAGAAGTCCCAAGTGTTACATACACACAGGCTATTCATAAAGAAGGTATTATTAAAAACTTCTGAAGCTTTTTAATGAGATGTTCAGTACTCAGGTGAATAACAAATGCTGCCCAGTATCCAGGGCCAAAATATTGAGAGTAGGAGCATGATTTATTTATCGGGGCTTGAACTCCTCTGCTGGGCCTGTGGGCTGCCTATGAGATTTTGCGCCCTGCCATCTGTACTCTGACACAGGTTAACAACAAGTTTGGAGACCTTGGAATCCTCTGGGGATTTGCTGGCATGGACATCCTTCTGCTTTCTGGTGACTTAACAGAGGACAGGCCCAGTGAGGACAATGAACAAAGAGAAAATGAAAGGAAATTCCCCTAGCTGTAGGTAAAGCAGGACTGGATTTAACTAAATGCCAGAGTGGATGTGGGGACTTTCCTTTGACAGTAATCCCCCCCTGTTGTGGAAAAGAGTTTAAAAGAATGTTACATTTTCTTGCTTCAATCCAACATTTCTACTTTTTTCTTTGTTGGATTATAACTTAATAGTTTTTAAAGGTTGCTCTTACATACCAAAATGACATTGCAAAACTTACAAAGTGATAGATTATGCTCAAATTTACAATTTTATTCCCAATTCTGGCTGTATTATGTATAAACACACAGCTGTACCCATTAAGCCAACCACCAGTTGGAAGAAAAAGAGTCTACATATTTATCCACTCATCAGAGAATCACTGCACGCCGACTGTGTTCTGAACATTCACCTGGGCTCTGACACAGAGATGAGGGAGGCCTTGTCCTTCATGGTTTTCTTCTCAGTAGGTAAAAGATGCTGCTCCCCTATCTTTTAGCTTCCAAAGTTTCCAATGAGACGTCTACTGTCATTCTTACCTTTGTTCCTTTGTATGCACTGTGTCTTTTTGTCCTCTGGCTGCTTTGAAGACTTTTCTTTTTATGAAGGTTGTAGGCAGTTGTATTATGTTAGGCCTGGTGTGATTTTCTTCAGGTTTATTATGCTTGGGTTCTTCAAGCTTTTTAGATCTGTGTTTTCATCAAATTTGGAAAATCTTTGTCTATTAATTTTTTAAATATGTTTCTGCCTTCTGCTCCGCATCCAAGGACTCCAATTACAGATATTTGCTCAAAGTGGTCCACAGTTTGCTGATGATCTATGATGTTTTTTCAATTTTATTTCTCTACATTTTTAATTTTTTGACAGTTGATATTGCTAGGTATTTAAGTTCACTATTTTTTTCCTATGATGTTTAATACACTGTTAATTCTATCCTTCAGACACTATACTTTTCATCTCTAGAAATTCTATTTTTCTTCTTTTTTAATATCTTCCATGTTAAAAGAGTTTAACATGCTCATGCTTTCCTCTACTTTTTGAATATATGGATATAGTTTTAAGAACTATTTTATGTCCTTGCCTACTAATTTTATTATTTGTGTAATTTTTTAGTATTTTCTCCTCATTATAGGTCTACTTCTTTGCATTTTGCTTCTGGTGATTTTTATTAGATGCAGATATGAGTTTACCTTTTTGAGTAAGAAATATTTCCTTAAATATTCTCGAACAAACTCTGTTTTGGGATGCAGCTAAGTTACTTGGAAACATTTTGATCTGTTCAAGTCTTGCTTTTTGATTTGTCAGATGGGACAAAACCCCCCTCTGAGTTAGGGCTAGTTTAGCTCCACTGCTGAGGTGTTACCCTCCTGGTTGCTTAGTGCCCTATTTATTATGAAATTCCTCCACTCTGGTTGTGGGAACATGAAATACTCCTGGTCTTGTGTGATCTCCAGAAATTGTTACAACTGCTTTGATGGCTCCTTCTCTAGCCTAGACTAATTTCCTCACAGACATGAGCTTGTCAGCTCTTAGCTGAAGACTTGAAAAGAACCTTCCAAAGGTCTCTAGAGCTGCCTCTCCATTCTGGTGCTGTGACCTGGGACTCATAGCTACCTTGGCCTCTCTGTATCTGCAGCGTTGTCCTCTCAGTTTTGATCCTGCTTCTGAATTACCTGGGATGCTTATTAAAATGGAGATTCTGAAGCTATCCCACTAACTGAATTGTAGTTTCTGAAGTTGAGGCCCAGAGTTCTGCAGGTTTATAAGCTCCCAAGGTGATTATCTAATACTACTGACTTCTGAAAACCACAGCCCTGGTGAGACCTTAATCCAGATTTATCAATTGCCAAATCTGACAGCTTTCCCTGAGTTTTCAGTCTCCTTGACTTTGCCTGCAATACAGCTATATTAATTCTCTCCTCTTGGATGTCCTCAGCATGAAAATATATTACAATAGGTGTTTGGTTCCCCAGTTATCCCAGCTCAACAATAACCCACATATTGAGCCAGAGAAAGAAAGAACTTGGCCTGTGACTTAAGAGAGTCATTCTAGACCATGCAGGGTCACTAACTTGCTGCATTGAATTGTGCCTGGATTTCTGTTTCTCCATCTGCAAAGTGAACTATAATAATGAAATCTGCCTTACCAGGTGGCTATAATGATAAAATTAAGTGGATACGATGCATATACTTAGTCTAAAAATCTCTCAAGTTTTCTTATCATGTGTTCCACCTCTTTGTCATTTCCTGCTACATTCCAAGAGTATCCTTCAAGGACATATCTTGGTTTATACATTATATCTTTTGCTATGTCCTGTGTACCACTTGGCATATTTATTTAGTTGTTTTTATTTTTCTAAGATCTCTACTTGTTCCTTTTTCATAGAATCCTGGTTTTGTTTTATGGATGTAACAACAACTGAAATCTTTCTGAGGATATTAGTTAGATCTATATAGTGTATATAACCTGTCTTCTGTTTGTTAATCTGGGTTGCCTTTAGAGTTCTTTCTTTAGTGAATATGGGACCCCTTTCTCATGGTGCTGGTTTTCCTCAAATCTTCAGTGAATCTTGGTCACTCATATTTACATGTGATAATCAACTTGTTTGTACACATATGTTCTGATTAAAGTAACCTTCTCTGGAAATGTATAGGAGGACAGGTATATGGTCTTCTAGATCGTGAGGACCCCTTAAGAGTGTGAGAGGTCCCAATTCACTCTATAGTATTAAATTAGTTGGAGCATTTTCTACTTCTCTAGGCCTGATGTTTATTCTGGGAGTCTTTTATACCAAAATACACACTTCAGAAAGTCCTGTATATATGGCATTGGCATGGGAAGCTGAAGTCTATTGTTCTCCTTATATATTTATTTCTCTGGTTTCCTTATGGAGGATGAAGTTTCCTTAGATTTTACTCTATTTTTATCTATATTACAATCACAGTGGTAATATTCTGGATGATCACTCACTTTTTAAGGACCCAGATATCCTCTGGAGGGGGATAAAGAAAGGATTTTTGGAGGAATCATAGCTACTACCTGTTGCTTAGCATAAGTGGGTAGAGGAGGGGTCAAACTGACCTAGTTGTTCAGAATTTGGTACTTTGATTACTCTGATTATTTTCTCAGTTCCTCTTGTATTTTGACTCTGAGCTTTGATTGTATGTGAAATTGCTTTCAACAGTAATTTTCTCATCTGTGTGTTTGGACTGCTGTTTTCTCTGATTTTGTTTCTCTGACATTCTGACTCCATCTGTTTCCCATCTTCCAGGAATTCCTCAAAATTTCCCAGGAGCTGGTGACATTTTTTTTGTTTGTCACTGTCGCTGTGGGTTTCTTCCTTTAAAAACATTTAGAGATGTATGTACTCATCCCCCCATCCTGGAATGATCTTGGCCGCAGTACCTCCAGTTATAACAGCCTAGGAAAAACAAGCTCAGTGTTTTAAATGCATTGTCAGAGAATAGTTTTCCTATATGTGTCCCCAAAGTTTGAAAGTGCAGCTTAATTAGAACTTGTAAACATTTTTACATGGTTGCCACATAGAACAGCTCTTATCTGATCTTTTTTTTTTTTTTGGTATCATTAATCTACAATTACATGTGCAATATTATGGTGATTAAACTACCCCCTTCATCAGGTCCCGTGCACCAACCCCATTACAGTCACTGTCCATCAGCGTAGTGAGATGCTATAGAATCACTACTTGTCTTCTCTGAGTTGTACAGCCCTCCCCATGCTCCCCAACATTACATCTGCTAATCGTAATGTCCCTTTTTCCCCCTTGTCCCTTCCTTCCCACCCATCTTCCCCAGTCCCTTTCCCTTTGGTAACTATTAGTCCATTCTTGGGTTCTGTGAGTTTGCTGCTGATTTTTTCTTTCACTTTTTTTCTTTGCTCTTATGCTCCACATATGAGTGAAATCATTTGATACTTGTCTTTTTCGGCTTGGCTTATTACACTGAGCATAATACCCTCTAGCTCCATCCATATTGTTGCAAATGGTAGGATTTGTTTTCTTCTTATGGCTGAATAACATTCCATTGTGTATATGTACCACATCTTCTTAATCAACTCATCTACTGATGGACACTTAGGTTGCTTCCATTTCTTGGCTATTGTAAATACTGCTGCAATAAACATAGGGGTGCATCTGTCTTTTTGAAACTGGGCTGCTGCATTCTTAGGGGAAATTCCTAGGAGTGGGATTCCTGGGTCAAATAGTATTTCTATTTTGAGTTTTTTGAGGAACCTCCATACTGCTTTCCACAATGGTTGAACTAATTTGCATTCCCACCAGCAGTGTAGGAGGGTTCCCTTTTCTCCATTTCCTCGCCAATATTTGTTTGTGTTTTGGATGTTGGCCATCCTCACTGGTGTGAGGTGATATCTCATTGTGGTTTTAATCTGCATTTCTCTGATGATTAGCAATGTGGAGCATGTTTTCATGTGCCTGTTGGCCATCTGAATTTCTTCTTTAGAGAAGTGTCTATTCATGTCCTCTGCCCATTTCTTAATTGGATTATTTCCTCTTTGTTTGTTGAGGTGTGTGAGTTCTTTATATATTTTGGATGTCAACCCCTTATTGGATATGTCATTTATGAATATATTTTCCCATACTGTAGGATGTCTTTTTGTTCTACTGATGGTGTCTTTTGCTGTACAGAAGCTTTTCAACTTGATATAGTCCCACTTGTTCATTTTTGCTTTTGTTTCCCTTGCCCGGGGAGATATATTCATGAAGAAGTTGCTCATGTTTATGTCCAAGAGATTTTTGCCTATGTTTTTTTCTAAGAGTTTTATGGTTTCATGACTTACATTCAGGACTTTGATCCATTTTGGGTTTAATTTTGTGTATGGGGTTAGACAGTAGTCCAGTTTCATTCTCTTACATGTAACTGTCCAGTTTTGCCAACACCAGCTGCTGAAGAGGCTTTCATCTCCCCATTATATATCCAAGGCTCCTTTATCAAATATTAATTGACTGTATATATTTGGGTTAATGTTTGGATTTTCTATTCTGTTCCACTGGTCTGTGGGTCTATTTTTGTGCCATGCTAATTTGCCTTGATTACTGTGGCTTTGTAGTAGAACTTGAAGTCACGGAGCGTATTCCCCGTTTTATTCCTCCTTTCCAGGATTGGTTTGGCTATTCGGTGTCTTTTGTGGTTCCATATGAATTTTAGAATTATTTGTTCCAGTTCATTGAAGAAAGCTGTTGGTATTTTGAGAGGGACTGCTTTGAATCTGTAGATTGCTTTGGGCAGTATAGCCATTTGGACAATATTTATTCTTCCTAGCCAAGAGCATGGAATGAATTTCCATTTGTTAGTGTCCTCATTAATTTCTGTTAGAAGTGTCTTGTAGTTTTCAGGGTATAGGTCTTTCACTTCCTTCGTTAGGTTTATTCCTAGGTATTTCATTCTTTTTGAAGCCATGTTGAGTGGAATTGTTTCCCTGATTTCTCTTTCTGTTAGTTCATCATTAGTGTATAGGAAAGCAACAGATTTCTGTGTGTTCATTTTGTATCCTGTAACTTTGCTGAATTCAGATATTAGTTCTAGTAGTTTTGGAGTGGAGTCTTTAGGGCTTTTTATGTACAGTATCATGTCATCTGCAAATAGTGACAATTTGACTTCTTCCTCACCAGCCTGGATGCCTTGTATGTCTTTGTTTTGTCTGATTGCCGTGGCTAGGACTTCCAGTACTATGTTGAATAACAGTGCAGAGAGTGGGTATCCCTGTCTTGTTCCCGATCTTAGATGAAAAGCTTTCAGCTTCTCGCTGTTAAGTATGATGTTAGCTGTGGGTTTGTCATATATGGTCTTTATGATGTTGAGGTACTTGCCCTCTATACCCATTTTGTTGAGAGTTTTTATCATGAATGGATGTTGAATTTTGTCAAATGCTTTTTCAGCATCTATGGAGATGATCATGTGGTTTTTGTTCTTTTTGTTGATGTGGTGGATGATGTTGATGGATTTTTGAATGTTGTACCATCCTTGCATCCCTAAGATGAATCCCACTTGATCATGGTGTATGTTCCTCTTGATGTAGTTTTGAATTCAGTTTGCTAATATTTTGTTGACTATTTTGCATCTACGTTCATCAGGGATATTGGTCTGTAATTTTCTTTTTTGGTGAGGTGTTTGCCAGGTTTTGATATTAGAGTGATGCTGCCTTCATAGAATGAGTTTGGAAGTATTCCATCCTCTTCAATTTTTTTGGAAAACTTTAAGGAGAATGGGTGTTATTTCTTCTCTATATGTCTAGTAGAATTCAGAGGTGAATCCATTTGGCCGGGGGTTTTGTTCTTGGGTAGGTTTTTTATTACAAATTCAATTTCATTGCTGGTGATTGGTCTGTTTAGTTTTTCTGTTTCTTGCTTGGTTAGTGTTGAAATGTATTTTTCTAAGAATTTGTCCAATACTTCTAGGTTTTCCAGCATGTTAGCATATAGATTTTCATAGTATTCTCTCATAATTCTTTGTATTTCTGTGGGGTCTGTTTTGATTTTTCCTTTCTCATTTCTGGGTCTGTTTATGTGGTTAGATTCTCTTTTTCTCTTAATAAGTATGGCTAGGGGTTTATCTATTTGTTTATTTTTTCAAAGAACCAATTCTTGGTTTCATTGATTTTTTCTATTGTTTTATTCTTCTCAATTTTATTTATTTCTTCTCTATTCTTTATTATGTCCCTCTGTCTGGTGACTTTGGGCCTCATTTGTTCTTTTTTTTCCAATTTCACTAATTGTGTCTTTAGACTGTTCATTTGGGAATGTTCTTCCTTCTTCAAATAGGCCTGGATTGCAATATACTCTCCTCCTAGAACTGTCTTTGCTGCATCCCGCAGAAGTTGTGGCTTTGTGTTATTGTTGTCATTAGTCTCCATATATTCTTTGATCTGTTTTGATTTGGTTATTGACCCATTGATTATTTAGGAGAATGTTGTTAAGTCTCCATGTATTTGTGAGCCTTTTTGTTTAATGTGCACTTGAGCAGAATGTGTATCCTGCTGCTCTTGGGTGTAGAGTTCTGTAGATGTCTGTTAGGTCCATCTGTTCTATTGTGTTGTTCAGTACCTCTGTGTCTTTACTCATTTTCTGTCTGGTTGATCTGTCCTTTGAAGTGAGTGGTGTGTTGAAGTCTCCTAAAATGAATGCATCACTTTCTATTTCCTCCTTCACTTCTGTTAGTATTTGTTTCACATATGCTGACGCTCCTGTGTTGGGTGCATATATATTTAAAATGGTTATATTGTCTTCTTGGACTGATCCCTTTATCATTATGTAATGTCCTTCTTTATCTCTTGCTATTTTCTTTGTTTTGAAGTCTATTTTGTCTGATACAAGTACTGCAACACCTGCTTTTTTCTCCTTGTTGTTTGCATGAAATGTCTTTTTCCATCCCTTCACCTTTAGTCTGTATATATCTTTGGGTTTGAGGTGAGTCTCTTGTAAGCAGCATATAGATCGGTCTTGCTTTTTTATCTATTACTCTGTGTCTTTTGATTGGCCCATTCAGTCCATTTACATTTAGGGTGATTATTGATCGATATGTACTTATTGCCATTGCTGGCTTTAGATTCGTGGTTACCAAAGAAAGGTTCAAGGGTAGCTTCTTTACTATCTAACAGTCTAACTTAACCTTCTTGTTAAGTTATTGTAAAGACAGTCTGGTGATTCTTTATTTCTCTCCCATCTTATCCCTCCTCCATTCTTTATATACTAGGTGTTTTATTCTTTGCCTTTAGTTAGTATTTGGATGGTCTGCTTTCTTTGGTATGATTTTATTTTCTCTGGTGACATCTTTTTAGCCTTAGGAGTGCTTCCATCTAGAGAAGTCCCGTTAAGATATCCTGTAGAGGTGGTTTATGGAAGGCAAATTCCCTCAGTTTTTGCTTGTCTGGGAATTGTTTAATCCCTCCCTCATATTTAAAATGATAATCATGCTGGATACAATATTCTTGGTTTGAGGCCCTTCTGTTTCATTACATTAAATATATCATGCCATTCTCTTCTGGCCTGTAAGGTTTCTGTTGGGAAGTCTTATAATAGTCTGATGGGTTTTCCTTTGTAGGTGGTCTTTTTTCTCTCTCTGGCTGCCTTTAATACTCTGTTCTTATCTTTGATCTTTGCCATCTTAATTATTACATGTCTTGGTGTTTTCTTCCTTGAGTCCCTTGTGTTGGGAGATCTGTGAGCCTCCATTGTCTGAGAGACTATTTCCTTCCCCAGCTTGGGGAAGTTTTCAGCAATTATTTCTTCAAAGACACTTTCTATTCCTTTATCTCTCTCTCTTCTTCTTCTGATACTCCTATAATGCAAATATTGTTCTGTTTGGATTGGTCACACAGTTCTCTTAATATTCTTTCATTCCTAGAGATCCTTTTATCTCTCTCTGCCTCAGCTTCTCTGTATTCCTGTTCTCTGCTTTCTATTCCATTAACAGTCTCTTGTACCTCATCCAGTCTGCTGTTAAGCCCGTGGATCGCTTGTCTCATTTTTGCATTTTCTTTCCTGACTTCCCTCACTTCCTCCCTCAGCTCTTGCACATTTCTCTGTAGATCCGTCAGCATGGCTATGACTTTTATTCTGAATTCTTTTTCAGGAAGACTGTGCATGTCCATCCCATCAGGCTCCCTCTCTGGGGTTGTCTGGCTAAGCTTTGTTTGTACCATATTCCTCTGTCTTTTCATGGTGATAGAAGTGGTCACTGGTAGGCACCACATGTGTCAGATGGTCTCTTTAAGACTTTTAAAAAGAAAAAAAAGAAAAAAGGAAGAAAGGAAAAAAAAAGGAAAAAAGGGGTGAAAAAAAAAGAAAAGAAAAAGAAGGAAAGAAAAAGAAAAAGAAAAAAAAAACCCCGCCTGGAGTAGATTCTGTGAGGTTGCTGTAGGTGGCACTGGTGCTCCACTGTTCCATTCCTCCGGACCCTTTGTGGTGCCAGGCGGGGGGGTGGGGAATGAATTGGAGGCTTCTGATCTCTTTGGGAAGCCTCGGCGCGGCTCCTTTGCTCGGCCGCCGGCCTAGGCGTCTGAAATTCCCCAGGACTCCCAGACTGCTGGGCTGAGTGCGCTGGGATGATTTTGTTTCACTCTTGGGCCCTTGTCTCTTTAAGACTTTAAAAAAAGCAGTCGCTTTTCTTTTGTCCTGAGGAGCCAGCTGAGAGGAACCGGCTGCTCTGTCCCTCTCAGATCCTGCCCCTCTGTCTGTCTAATCTCTGATACACCGCGCAATGTGTGTCAGCGCTCCCGGCCCAGATGACCGTGGCTGGTTATTTGGTGGGCCCAGGCCTCCACTCCCTCCCCACTCCGAATTCTTTCCTCCCGCTGGTGCACTGGGGTATGGGAGCACTCAGGTCCTCCCGGGTCGTGGCCCCGTATCCTACCCGCTTAGTGAAGCACTGAGTCCCCGCAGGTGCAGCTCTAGCCTGGCTGTTGTACTGTATCTTCTGGTCTTTCTTTTAGGAATAGTTGTATTTGTTGTATTTTCATAAATATATATGGTTTTGGGAGGAGATTTCCGCCGCCCTGCTTACACCGCCATCTTCCCAGAAGTTATCTGATCTTTTAATTGGTTGATAAATTAAAAAGTTGGTTGAAACAAAGAATCATAAAATGATATTTATTTCAATGTAAAAAATGATACATGTATTTTATTTCAATGTAAATATACATACATGTACATTTTTGTATCAATCTTTGGATTAAGGGCGATTTTCTTTTTAAGTATGTATATATGTTTATGATTCAAATTCATATGTCTTTCATAGACCATGCCCATCAGTCATCATCTATGTTTCCAAGTTTATTTCCCTGCAGTGAAAATGTGACCCAATAATCATTTTTGAAAGAGTATTTTTGCACTACCTAAGTAAAATAATTATGAGTTTCCTTTGATCTAGCAATTTAGCTCTTTGAAGATAATTATATTGAGGACACACATATACATATGCCTGTATATATATTAACACGTGTACACATTAACATGTCTGTATATATACAAAATATATGTATACATATGTACATATAAACATATACATACACCCTAAAGAAACTGTCCAGATATGAAAAGTGGACTCATAAATGAATGGTCACTGATGCATTATTGCGTTGATGAAGATTTGGAAGCAACCAGTCTTGGAAAAACAAATAAGTAAATTGTGGCAGCTGTATAGTAGAGAACATTATGCATCACTTGAAAGCACTCTATTAAATGTACACAAGGGACCATGAATGGATCTTTTTTTTTAAATTTTTATTAAGGTTTATTGATATACATTCTTATGAAGGATTCACATGATAAAAAAATGTGATGACTACTTTTACCCATATTATCAAGTCCACATCCATATCCCAATGCAGTCACTGTCCATCAGTGTAGTGAGATGCCACAGTTTCACTGTTTGCCTTCTCTGTACTACACTGTTTTCCCTGTGATCCCTCACACCATGTGCACTAAATATAATACCCCTCAAACCCCTTCTCCCTCCCTCCCACACACCTTCCCACACCCCTCCCCTTTGGTAACCAGAGCACGTTCTTGGAGTCTGTGAGTCTGCTTGCTATATTGTTCTTTCAATTTTGCTGCATTGTTATACTCTACAAATGAGGGAAATCATTTGGCACTTGTCTTTCTCTGCCTGGTTTCTTTCACTGAGCATAATATCCTCCAGCTCCATCCATGTTGTTGCAAATGGTAGGATTTGTCTCTTTCTTATGGCTGAATAGTATACCATTGTGTATATGTACCACCTCATCTTTATCCATTCATCTACTGATGGACACTTAGGTTGCTTCCATATCTTGGCTATAGTAAATAGTGCTGTGAAAAACATAGGGGTGCGTATGTCTTTTTGAATCTGAGAAGTTGTATTCTTTGGGTAAATTCCTTGGAGTGGGATTCCCAGGTCAAATGGTATTTCTATTTTTAGTTTTTTGAAGAACATCCATGTTGCTTTCCACAATGGTTGAAATAGCTTACATTCCACCAGCAGTGTAGGAGGGTTCCCCTTTCTCCGCATCCTCACCAGCATTTGTTGTTCGTAGTCTTTTGGATGCTGGCCATCCTTACTGGTGTGAGGTGATATCTCATTGTGGTTTTAATTTGCATTTCTCTGATGATTGATATGGAGCATCTTTTCATGTGTCTGTTGGCCATCTGAATTTCTTCTTTGGAGAACTGTCTCTTCATATCCTGTGCCCATTTTTTAAACAGGTTACTTGCTCTTTGGGTGTTGAGGCATGTGAGTTCTTTATATAGTTTGGATGTTAACCCCTTGTCGGAAATGTCATTTACAAATATATTCTCCCATACTGTAGGATGCCTTTTGGTTCTGCTGTTGGTTTCCTTTGCCATACAGAGGCTTTTTAGTTTGATGTAGTCTCATGTGTTCATTTTTGCTTTTGTTTCCCTTGCTCATGGAGATACGTTCAGGAAGAAGTTGCTCATTCTTATATTCAGAAGATTTTGCCTATGTTGTCATATAAGAGTTTTATGGTTTATAACTTATATTCATATCTTTGATCTATTTCAAGTTTACTTTTGTGTATGGGGATAAACAATAACCCAGTTTCATTCTCTTGCATGTAGCTGTCCAGTTCTGCCAAAACCAGTTGTTGAAGAGGCTGTCATTTTCCCATTGTCCATGGCTCCTTTATCATATATGAATTGACCATATATGGTTGGGTTTATATCAGGGCTCACTAGTTAGTTCTATTGGTCTATGGGTCTGTTCTAGTGCCAATACCAAATTGTCTTGATTACTGTGGCTTTGTAGTAGAACTTTAAGTTGGGGAGCATAATCCCCCCAGCTTTAGTCTTCCTTGTCAGGATTGCTTTGGCTATTCGGGGTCTTTTGTGTTTCCATATGAATTTTAGAATGATTTGTTCTAGTTCATTGAAGAATGCTGTTGGTATTTTAATAGGAATTGCATTGAATCTGTAGATTGCTTTTGGCAGGATGGCCGTTTTGACAACATTAATTCTTCCTATCCATAAGCATGGGATGTATATCCATTTATTGGTATCTTCTTTAATTTCTCTCATGAGTGTCTTGTAGTTTTCAGAGTATAAGTCTTTCACTTCCTTGGTTAGGTTTATTCATAGGTATTTTATTCTTTTTGATGCAGTTGTGAATGGAATTGTTTTCCTGATTTCTCTTTCTGCCAGTTAATTGTTAGTATATAGGAATGCCACAGATTTCTGGATATTAATTTTGTATCCTGCAACTTTGCTGAATTCAGATATTAGATCTAGTAGTTTTGGAGTGGATCTTTAGGGTTTTTTATGTACAATATCATGTCATCTGCAAACAGGGACAGTTTAACTTCTTTCATTCCAATCTGGATATCTTTTATTTCTTTGTGTTGTCTGATTGCTGTGGCTAGGACCTCCAGTACTATGTTGAATAGAAGTGGGGAGAGTTGGCATCCTTGTCTTTTCCCGATCTTAATGGAAAAGCTCTCAGCCTCTCATTAAGAATAATGTTGGCTGTGGGTTTGTCATATATGGCCTTTATTATGTTGAGATACTTGCCCTCTATACCCATTTTGTCGAGACTGTTTATCATGAATAGATGTTGAATTTTGTCGAATGCTTTTTCAGTATCTATGGATATGATCATGTGGTTTTTGTCCATCATTTTATTGATGTGGTGGATGATGTTTATGGATTTCTGAATGTTGTACCATCCTTACATCCCTGGAATAAATCCTACTTGATCAGGATGGATGATCTTTTTGATGTATTTTTGAATTCTGTTTGCTAACATTTTGTTGAATATTTTTGCATCTATGTTCATTGGGGATATTGGTCTGTAATTTTCTTTTTTTGTGGTGTCTTTGCCTGGTTTTGGTATTAGAGTGATGCTGGCATCATAGAATGAGTTTGGAAGTATTCCCTCTTCTTATACTCTTTGGAAAACATTAAGGAGGATGGCTATTAGGTCTTCAGTAAATGTTTGATACAATTCAGCGGCAAAGCCAATTGGTACAGGAGTTTTGTTATTAGTTAGTTTTTTGATTACCAATTCAATTTCATTGCTTGTAATTGGTCTCTTTAGATTTTCTGTTTCCTTCTGGGTCAGCCTTGGAAGGTTGTATTTTTCTAGAAAGCTTTTCATTTCTTCTATGTTGTCCAGTTTGTTAGCATATGATTTTTCATAGTATTCTCTAAAAATTCTTTGTATTTCTGTGGTGTTAGTAGTGATTTTTTCTTTCTCAGTTCTGAATCTGTTTATGTGTGTAGACTCTCTTTTTCTCTTGATAAGTCTCACTAGTGGTTTATCTACTTTGTTAGTTTTCTCAAAGAACCAGCTCTTGCTTTCATTGATTCTTTCTATTGTTTTATTCTTCTCGATTTTATTTATTTCTGCTCTAATCTTTATTATGTCCCTCATTCTACTGACTTCAGGCCTCATTTGTTCTTCTTTTTCTAGTTTCGTTAATTGTGAGTTTAGACTGTTCATAGGGGATTGTTTTTTCTTGAGGTGGGCCTTTATTGCAATATACTTTCCACTTAGCACACACTTCGCTGCATCCGATAGATTTTGTGGTGTTGAATTATTGTTGTCATTTGTCTCCATATATTGCTTGATCTCTGTTTTTATTTGGTCATTGGTCCATTGGTTATTTAGGAGCATGTTGTGAAGCCTCCATATGTTTGTCAGGTTTTCATTTTCTTTGCATAATTTATTTCTAGTTTCATACCTTTGTGACCTGAGAAACTGATTGGTACAATTTCAATCTTTTTGAATTTACTGAGGCTCTTTTTTTGGCCTCAGATATGATCTATTCTTGAAAATATTCGATGTGCACTTGAGAAGATTGTGTTTTCTGCTGCTTTTGGGTGTAGAGTTCTGTAGATATCTGTTAGGTCCATCTGTTTTAACGTGTTGTTCAGTGCTTCTGTCTCTTTACTTATTTTATGTCTGGTTGATCTGTTCTTCAGAGTGAGTGGAGTGTTGAAGTCCCCTAGAATGAATTCGCAGCATTCTATTTCCCCTTTTAATTCTGTTAGTATTTGTTTAATATGTAGGTGCTCCTGTATTAGGTTCACAGATATTTATATTGGTCGTATCTTCTTGTTGGACTGACTCCTTTATCATTATGTAATGTCCTTCTTTTCTCTTGTGACTTTCTTTGTTTTGAAGTCTATTTTGTCTGATACAAGTACTGCAACTCCTGCTTTTTTCTCCCTATTAGTTGCATGAAATATCTTTTTCCATCCCTTCACTTTTAGTCTGTGTATGTCTTTTGGTTTAAAGTGAGTCTCTTGTAGGCAGCATATAGATGTGTCTTGTTTTTTTATCCATTCAGTGACTCTATGTCTTTTGATTGGTGCATTCAGACCATTTACATTTAGGGTGATTATCAGTAGGTATGTACTTATTGCCATTGCAGGCTTTAGGTTTGTAGTTACCAAAGGTTCAAAGTTAACTTCCTCACTATCAAGAGTCTAACTTAACTCACTTAATGTGCTATTACAAACACAGTCTAAAGGTTCTTTTTTCTCCTCCTTTTTCTTCCTCTTCCATTCTTTATATATTAGGTATCATATTCTGTACTCTTTGTCTATCCCTTGATTGACTTTGTGGATAGTTGACTTAATTTTGTATTTGCTTACTAATTAGCTGTGCTACCTTCTTTACTATTGTTTTATTACCTCTGGTGACAGCTATTAAACCTTAGGAACACTTCCATCTATAACCGTCCCTCCGAAATACACTGTAGAGACCATTTGTGGGAGGTAAATTCTCTCAGCTTTTTCTTATCTGGAAATTATTTAATCCCTCCTACAAATTTAAATGATAACCTTACCAGATAAAATAATCTTGGTTTGAGGCCCTTCTGCTTCATTGCATTAAATACATCATGCCACTCCCTTCCAGCCTGTTAGATTTCTGCTGAGAAGTCTGATGATAGCCTGATGGGCTTTCCTTTGTATGTGATCTTATTTCTCTCTTTGGCTGCTTTTAATAGTCTATCCTTATCCTTGATCTTTGCCATTTTAATTACTATATGTCTTGGTGTTGTCTTCCTTGGGTCCCTTGCGTTGGGAGTTCTGTGCACCTCCATGGCCTGAGAGACTCTCTTCTCCCCCATATTGAGGAAGTTTTCAGCAATTACCTCCTCAAAGACACTTTCTATCCATTTTTCTCTCTCTTCTTCTTCTAGTACCCCTATAATGGGAATATTGTTTCATTTGGACTGGTCATACAGTTCTCTCAATATTCTTTCATTCTTGGAGATCCTTTTTTCTCTCTGTGCCTCAGCTTCTTTATATTCCTCTTCTCTGATTTCTATTTCATTTCTGTCTCTTCCAGCATTTCTAATTTGCTTTTAAATTTTCCATTGTATGTTTCATTTTTTTATAACAATTTATTTTGGTATCATTAACCTACAATTACATGAGCAATATTACGGTGATTAAACTCCCCCCTTCATCAGGTCCCCCCCACCAAGCCTATTACAGTCACTGTCCATTAGTGTAGTAAGATAAGTATCACTATTTGTCTTCTCTGAGTTGTACAGACCTCCCCGTGCCCCCCCTACCTTAGGTCTGCTAATCGTAATGCCCCTTTTACCCTCTTATCCCTCCCTTCCCACCCTTCTTCCCCAGTCAGTTTTCCCTTTGGTAACTATTAGTCCGTTCTTGGGTTCTTTGAGTCTGCTGCTGTTTTGTTCCTTCAGTTTTTGTCTTTGTTCTTATACTCCACATATGAGTGAGATCATTTGATACTTGCCTTTTTTGGCTTGGCTTATTACACTGAGCATAATGCCCTCTATCTCCATCCATGTTGTTGCAAATGGTAGGATTTGTTTTTTTTCTTATGGCTGAATAATATTTCATTGTGTATATGTACCACATCTTATGAATCCATTCATCTACTGATGGACACTTAGGTTGCTTCCATTTCTTGGCTATTGTAAATAAGGCTGCAATAAACATAGGGGTGCATCTGTCTTTTTGAAACTGGGCTGCTGCATTCTTAGGGTAAATTCCTAGGAGTGGGATTCCTGGGTCAAATGGTATTTCTATTTTCAGTTTTTTGAGGAACCTCCATACTGCTTTCCACAATGGTTAGACTAATTTGCATTCCCACCAGTAGTGTAGGAGGGTTCCCTTTTCTCCACATACTCGCCAACATTTGTTGTTGTTTGTGTTTTTGATGTTGGCCATCCTCACTGGTGTGAGGTGATATCTCATTGTGGTTTTAATCTGCATTTCTCTGATGATCAGCGATGTGGAGCATTTTTTCATGTGCCTATTGGCCATCTGAATTTCTTCTTTAGAGAAGTGTCTATTCATGTCCTGTGCACATTTCTTAATTGGATTATTTGCTTTTTGTTTGTTAAGGTGCGTGAGTTCTTTGTATATTTTGGATGTCAACCCGTTATCAGATACATCATTTATGAATATATTTTGCCATACTGTGGGATGTCTTTTTGTTCTACTGATGGTGTCCTTTGCTGTACAGAAGCTTTTCAACTTGATATAGTGCCACTTGTTCATTTTTGCTTTTGTTTCCCTTGCCCAGGGGGATATGTTCATGAAGAAGTCGCTCATGTTTATGTCCAAGAGATTTTTGCCTATGTTTTTTTCTAAGAGTTTCATGGTTTCATGACTTACATTCAGGTATTTGATCCACCTTGAGTTTATCTTTGTGTATGGGGTTAGACAGTAGTCCAGTTTCATTCTCTTACATGTAGCTGTCCAGTTTTTCCAACACCAGCTGCTGAAGAGGCTGTCATCTCCCCATCGTATATCCAAGGCTCCTTTATCAACTATTAATTGACGGTAGGTGTTTAGGTTAATGTTTGGATTTTCTATTCTGTTCCACTGGTCTGTGGGTCTGTTTTTGAGCCAGTAACAAATTGTCTTGATTACTGTGGCCTTGTAGTAGAGCTCGAAGTCAGGGAGCGTAATTCCCCCTATTTTATTCCTCCTTCTCAGGATTGTTTTGGCTATTCGGGGTCTTTCCTGGTTCCATATGAATTTTAGAATTATTTGTTCCCGTTCATTGAAGAAAGCTGTTGGTAGTTTGATTGGGATTGCATTGAATCTGTGATTGTTTTATGTAGTATAGCCATTTTAACAATATTTATTCTTCCTAGCCAAGAGCATGGGATGCATTTCCATTTGTTAGTGTCTTCCTTAATTTCTCCTAAGAGTCTCTTGTAGTTTTCGGAGTACAGGTCTTTCACTTCTGTCATTACGTTTATTCCTAGGTATTTTATTCTTTTGGATGCAATTGTGAATGGAATTGTTTTCCTGATTTCTCTTCTGTTATTTCATCGTTAGTGTATAGGAAAGCTAAAGATTTCTGTGTGTTAATTTTATATCCTGCAACTTTGCTGAATTCAGATATCAGTTCTAGAAGTTTTGGAGTGGAGTCTTTAGGGTTTTTTATGTACAGTATCATGTCATCTGCAAATAGTGACAATTTGACTTCTTCTTTACCAATCCGGATGCCTTGTATGTCTTTTCTTTGTCTGAGTGCCATGGCTAGGACCTCCAGTACTATGCTGAATAACAGTGGAGAGAGTGAGCACCCCTGTCTTGTTACCGATCTTAGATGAAAAGATTTCAGCTTCTCGCTGTTAAGTATGGTGCTAGCTGTGGGTTTGTCATATATGGCTTTTATGATGTTGAGGGACTTGCTGTCTATACCCATTCTGTTGAGAGTTTTAATAATGAATGGATGCTGAATTTTGTCAAATGCTTTTTCAGCATTTATGGAGATAATCATGTCGTTTTTGTTCTTCTTTTTATTGATGTGATGAATGATGTTAATGGATTTTCGAATGTTGTACCATCCTTGCATCCCTGGGATGAATGCCACTTGATCATGGTGTATGATATTCTTGATGTATTTTTGAATTCGGTTTGCTAATATTTTGTTGAGTATTTTTTCATCTACGTTCATCAGGGATATTGGTCTGTAATTTTCTTTTTTAGTGAGGTCTTTGCCCGGTTTTGGTATTAGAGTGATGCTGCCTTCATAGAAAGAGTTTGGAAGTATTCCCTCCTCTTCTATTTTTTGGAACACTTTAAGGAGAGTGGGTGTTATTTCTTCTCTATATGTCTGGTAGAATTCAGCGATGAATCCATGAGGTCCGGTAGTTTTGTTCTTGGGTAGTTATTGGATTACCGCTTCAATTTCGTTGCTAGTGATTGGTCTGTTTAGTTTTCTGTTTCCTGCTTGGTGAGTCTTGGAAGGCTGTATTTTTCTAAGAAGTTGTCCATTTATTCTAGGTTTTGGAGCTTGTTAGCATACAGATGCTCATAATATTCTCTTATAATTTTTGTATTTCTGTGGGGTCCGTCGTTCTTTTTCCTTTCCCATTTATGATTCTGTTTATGTGTGTGGATTCTCTTTTTCTCTTAATGAGTCTGGCTAGGGGTTTATCTATTTTGATTATTTTTTCAAAGAACCAGCTTTTGGTTTCATTGATTTTTTTCTATTGTTTTATTCTTCTCAATTTTATTTATTTCTTCTCTGATCTTTATTATGTCTCTCCTTCTGGTGACTTTGGGCCTCATTTGTTCTTCTTTTTCCAATTTCAATAATTGTGCCTTTAGACTGTTTATTTGGGAATGTTCTTCCTTCTTTAAATAGGCTTGGATTGCCATAAACTTTCCTCTTAGAACTGACTTCGCTGCGTCCCACAGAAGTTGTGGCTTTGTGTTGTTGTTGTCATTAGTCTCCATATATTCTTTGATTTCTGTTTCGATTTGGTCGTTAACCCATTGATTCATTAGGAGAATGTTGTTAAGTCTCCATGTATTTGTGTGCCTTTTTGATTTCTTTCTGAAATTTATTTCTAGTTTTATGCCTTTGTGATATGAGAAATGGGTTGGTAGGATTTCAATATTTTTGAATTTACTGTGGTTCTTTTTGTGGTCTAGTATGTGGTCTATTCTGGAAAATGTTCCATGTGCACTTGAGAAGAATGTGTATCCTGCTGTTTTTGAGTGCAGAGTTCTGTAGATATCCATTAGGTCCATATGTTCTAGGGTGTTGTTCAGTGCCTCTGTGTCTTTACTTATCCTCTGCCTGGTTGATCTATCCTTTGGAGTGAGTGGTGTGTTAAAGTCTCCTAAAATAATTGCATTGTGTCTATTTCATCCTTCACTTCTGTTAGTATTTGTTTCACATATGCTGACACTCCTGTGTTGGGTGCATATATGTTTATAATGGTTATATATTCTTGTTGGACTGACCCCTTTATCATTATGTAATGTCCTTTTTATCTCTTGCTACTTTCTTAGTTTTGAAGTCTATTTTATCTGATACAAGTACTGCAACATCTGCTTTTTTCTCTTTGTTGTTTGCATGAAATATCTTTTTCCATCCCTTCACTTTTAGTGTATATCTTTGGGTTTGAGGTGAGTCTCTTGTAAGCAGCATATAGATCGGTCTTGCTTTTTTATCCACTCTGTTACTCTGTGTCTTTTGATTGGTGCATTCAGTCCGTTTAAGTTTAGGGTGATTATTGATAGATATGTACTTATTGCCATTGCTGGCTTTAGATTCATGGTTACAAAAGGTTGAAGGGTTGCTTCTTTACTATCTAAGAATCTAACTTAACTTTCTTGTTAAGTTAACGTGAATGCCGTCTGATGTTTCTTTATCTCTCCTTCTTATTCTTCCTCCTCCTTTCTTTATATATTAGGGGTTTTATTTTTTGCCTTTAGTTAGTGTTTGGGTGGTCTCCTTTCTTTGCTATGATTTTATTTTCTCTGGTGGCATCTTTTTAGCCATAGGGATGTTTCCCTCTAGAGCAGTCCATTTAAGATATCCTGTAGTGGTGGTTTATGGGAGGCAAACTCTCTTAACTTTGCTTTGTCTTGAAATTGTTTAATCCCTCCATCATATTTAAGTGATAATGGTGCTGAATACTATATTCTTGGTTCGAGGCCCTTCTGTTTCATTACATTAAATATATCATGTCATTCTCTTCTGGCCTGTAAGGTTTCTGTTGAGAAGTCTGATGACAGTCTGATGGGTTTTCCTTTGTAGGTGATCATTTTTCTTTCTGTAGCTGCCTTTAATATTCTGTCTTTATCTTTGATCTTTGCCATCTTAATTATTATGTGTCTTGGTGTTGTCTTCCTTGGGTCCCTTGTGTTGGGAGATCTGTGGGCTTCTGTGGACTGCGAGGCTATTTCCTTCCCCAGCGTGGGAAAGTTTTCATCAATTATTTCTTCAAGGACAGTTTCTATCCCTTTTCCTCTCTCTTCTTCCTCTGGTACTCCTATAATGCGAATATTGCTCCATTTGGATTGGTCACACAGTTCGCTTAATATTCTTTCATTCTTAGAGATCCTTTTCTCTCTCTCTGCCTCAGCTTCTTTGTATTCTTGTTCCCTGTTTTGTATTTCACTGATCGTGTCTTGAACCTGATTCAGTCTGCTGTTAAGCCCGTCGATGGCTTGTCTCATTTCTGCTTTGTCTTTCCTAATTTCCTCCCTCAGCTTTTGCACATTTTTCTGTAGATTCGTAAGCTTTGCTATGACTTTTATTCTGAATTCTTTTTCAGGAAGACTGTGCATGTCCATTCCTTCAGATTCTTTCTCAGGGGTGTTTGTCTGAAGTCTTGTCTGTATCATATTCTTCTGTCTTCTCATGACTATAGAATTGGTTGTTGGTAGTTGTCACGTATGTCAGATGGTCTCTTTATGACTTTAAAAAGGGAGAAGAAAGGAGAGAAAAAAAGAAGAAGAAAAAAAATTAAGAAAGATACTAATAATAAGAAAAAAGTAAAAAGAGAGAGAGAAAAAGGAAAAGAAAGGAAAGAAAAAGAAAAAGCAGGAACACCAAAAAAAACAAACAAAAAAAACCACACCCACCGGGAGTGGGTTCCGTGTGAATGCTGTAGGTGGCACTGTTGCTCCACTATTTCAGAGATGCGGCCGTGCCGCTCTACAAGGCCCTTTATAGCTCTGGCTGGGGTGGGATCGAATGGGAGGCTGTTGATCTCTGTGGGAGTCTTCAGCCCGGCCACCTTTTCCCAGTCGCCAGCTAAGGGGTCCAAAGCTCCCCAGGACTCCCAGCCTGCTGGGCTGGGTGTGCCATGGAGATCCGGCCCCTCCACTGCGCTCTTGTCTCTTTAAGATAACTGAGAAAAAGCGTGCACTTTTCTTCCCTTTTTTTCTCTTCCCTTTCTTTTTCCTTCCTTGAGCCTGTTGCAGGCAAGTCTCGCGTTCCCTGCTGAGATCCTGCGCCCTCTGTCTCTCCAATCTCCGCTACTCTGTGCACTGTGTGTCGGTGCTTCTGGCGCAGACTTCCACTCCCTCCCGGCTCTGAATCCTCTCCTCCCGCTGGTGCGTTGTGGTGAGGGAGCACTTGGGTCCCGCCGGGTCGCGGCTCCGTATCTTACCCACCTTGCTGTGTGCCGAGTTCTCAGGTTCAGCTGCACACTGTGCCCTTTCCTGTGTATCTGGTCTCTCTTTTAGAAATAGTTGTATTTGCTGTGTTTTCGTGAATAAATATAATGTTGGGAGAAATTTTTCTGCCGGTCTGTTCACGTCGCCATCTTCCTGGAAGTCCCTGTATGTTTCATTTCTGATACTGTGTTCCATAATCATTGGATATATGACCAGAATTCATCCCTGAGTTCTTGAATATTTTTCTGTACCTTCATGAGTGTGTCAATGCTTTTTATTTTGAAATCTCTTTCAGGCAGATTCATGAGTTTGTTTTCATTTGAATTTTTCTGAAGGGTTGTATTCATAATTTTACTTTGAACCAGGTCCCTTTGGCCTTTCATATTTGTATATGACACCCTCTAGTGCCCAGAAGCTCTTCCCTCTGGAGCTGTTCTGCCCCTGAAGCAATGTCGGGGGTTGCAGGGGAGTGGTATTGTTGCCTGGGGGGAGGAAAGAGCCATTTTCTGCTTCCTGGCTGCTATGCCTGTCTCCACTGCTAAAACCAGTGGGCTGAGCACACAGGTATAAGCCTCTGTGCTTTCCATTTGCTTTCCGTGGGCTTCCCTCTGGCTAGCCTAATGCCAGGGTAGGGTTTGCCAGTTTGCCAGCCAGGTGGGGCTTGCCCAGAGAAAGGCTCAGTAGGCTGCATATCACGGAGGTGGTCTTTGGAGCTCTGTAGCCATCCAGGGAGCTGGAGTTCCTGAAGATCGTTAATTTTCCAAACATGCTGGACAGATTGCACCTCAACAATTTTGTCTACCTATCCTTTTTCCTGAGCAATAAGCTCTGTGCAATCCTTGCCCCTTTAGCAGCCCTCTTGCTGTTAGGAAGTCTCTCAGATTGCCCACCTTTCTTTTGTCCCAGAGCAACCACATATGGATCCCCTGCTTTCCACAAGCAGCTGGAATCTCAGTATCTCCATGTTTTCTGCCTGTCTTAGCTTTCCAAACCCCTAATCACAAGAGTACCATGAAAACACAATGAAATGTAGGTTTGTGCTCCCAGATCAGATCTCCAGAGTTAGGTACTCACCAGTCCTACACATCCACTCCCTCCCAGCTCTGTTTCTCTTCCTCCTGCTTGTGAGCTGGGGTGGAGGCAGAGCTTTGGTCCCACCGGGCCACAGCTTTGGTACGTTACCCTATTCTGTGAGGTTTATTCTTTTCTCCAGGTGTATGCAGTTTGGCACAGTCCTCTTTCCTGTTGCTCTTTCTGGATTAGTTGTATTAATTATATTTTCATATTATATGCAGTTTTAGTAGGAAGCCTCTGTCTCACCTCTCCTGCCGCCATCTTTAATCCTCTCCATCCATGAATGGATCTTAAAAATAAATTGCTGAGTAAACAAATCAAAACATAGAATAAGTTTAATTAACAAATTAGATGTACAACATAACACAATACTACTTATAAAAATCTTAAAAAACATATGCACATAAAACAGAAAACAATTTATAAGAACTCATGCAAGCATAGGATATATATTATCACCCTACACAAATTGCCTATGGAATGGCAAAGAGGAATCAGAATGTTATGTGGATTAAGGAATTAAGTAGATGAGTAAATACATAGGTAGTGGTGGTGGTCTGAAGAGGACCACGTGTGACAATGGACAATGAACTCAGAAGCAGGATGATCTCAGCCCTCCTCACTGAGTTCCAGGTTACTTACAAGAAAAGAAATCCCCATAAAACATAAATCTCGTCTTCTGAGGGCTCAGGAAATGACTGTTCAACAGAATAGAATATAGCAAGGATCACTGCAGAGGGAGGTATAGTGTGATAAAGGAGACCTTGAGAAAGCTACCTAAACTTTAGAAGACTCCCTGGAAGAGTAGAAACAAACTTAATTCTGAAAGATTAATCTGAATTAACCAGGTGAAGTGGATGAAAGGTAAATAAGAGAAAAAGAAAAGATATTTTCAATAAGAAAGAATATTTTTGATTTCCAATATGGTTACATCTATAGTTTGTCATCATACAAATTGGTTTAGAAAAGATTCTATGTCATGATCTTAGATACTAATCCTAGAACATATTTGCTAATAGTTTATCATGTGAAAATGATGTTTTAAATTCTAAAATATCTGTGGAAAATCAAGATATTCAAATGTGGTTGTAGTCACTATATTAGAACTTGCATTTAGCTATAGGAGATCTGAACATGTGTCTTAATAAAGTAGAGATTTAGTCTTCTTTTACATAAAATAAGTATGGAAGCTCACTGTCCAGGGCAAGTATCTGATGGCTAAATGTCACTGTAATCATTAATTTTATTTGTTAAGTTGACTGGGCCACAAAATACCCAGATATTTGAATAAAATTATTTCTGAGTGTGTCTGTGGGGGTGTTTCTGGATGAAATAACATTTGAATCCTATATTGAGCAAAGCAGATTGCTCTCCTTAATGTGGGTGGGCCATATTGAATTAGCTGAAGACCTAAATAGAACCTAACATATGGTTCTTTAAAGTGGGGCATAGTTTTTTACCAGCCTTCAGACTCAAATGGAAACACTGGCTTGCTGACTACAGATCTTGGGACTTCATAATCACATGAACTAATTCCTTATAATAAATCATATAGATGTACATACACACACACATATATATATTTCATCTTATTTGTTCTGTTTCTCTAGAAAACCCTAACTAATACAGTCACCACTGTCCCAGGGTCCATCTCTTGTTCAGCACTGGCCTTTTGATAGCTGGCTGCTATCCTGGGGCTCCAGCTCTCACATTTATCTTCCAGGCAACAAAGCAAAGAAAGACAGAAAGGTGAGCATCCAGCCGAATTAGCTGACCCTACAAGTTCTGTTACATGCTACTGAGAAAGAAGCTGAGAAATATAGGTTCTCAGCTTGGCACACTGCCCTACCACACCAACAGAAAGCAGGGTTCTGCTATTCAGGAGGAAGTGAAAATTAAATAATGGACAGGTCGTTACCAGTCCTGTCACAGCAACCAATGCCCTTTGCACATAGTAGACATTCCATTAATGTTAATTGAATCAAAATATAAAATCTTCATAAAATTATCCTTTTATACTATTGTAGAGAAACAAATTATTGATCTTTGAGCCTTATTAGTCTCCAATTTTTAAAAATTAAAGTATCATTGATATATAATCTTATGATAGTTTCAAATATACAACACACTGGATCAACATTCATCCATATTATCAAGTCCTCACCCCCTCCAGTGAGGTCCGTGTCCATCAGCAAAGGTGGTGTGACTTCTTCGTGCTAGACCACCGTCCCCATGACCATCCTATATTGTGATTGTGAATTATTGTGCCCCTTAATCCCCTTCTCCCTCTCCCCCTCTCTCCCTCTCTCACCATCGTCCCCAACCCCTTCCCTTTAGTGACCACTAGTCCCTTTAGTGTCTATTAGTCTCATCCATTTTTATGTTTAACATGAATTAGCATAAAATATGAATTCTAAAAATATGCTGTTGAATTACTTTTGTACCATAAACTTTTCAATTAAGTTAATGAATTATTGTAGAAAAATCTTTAGCAAACAACAGATAAAATTTTATCAGATGAAAATGATACATATGTATAAATTATTTAAGTGTAAACCAGTGTTTCTAAATTGTTATAGGATGTTTCAAGAAATGTACTTTTTAAGAAGTTTAAACATCTCATTCATCTTATCATGTTATTAATTTGCTAAGAAAATTTCTTCAATTGAAAGTAAAAACTAAATTTATCCTTGACTCTAAGTAATCATAAAATGTAAACAGATGAAAGCTATCTCATGGAAGTTTTACCTGAATATATTTACTCCCAAACCTATAACATAAAATGCACAAATGCATTTCAGATATTATATGTGATTTCAGTATTAAATGGAATTCATTATTATGCCTTTGTGGGGTGTTTTGTTTTGGTTTGGTTTGATTTGGTTTGGTTTTCCCAAAGCAGGACAGAATGGCAGAACCCTTGACTTAATCATGTAAATCTTAACATTCTAGGCTCAGAAATAGGTGAGTCAGTACAGTAATTAATTTTTGTCATATTTATGCATTAGAAGTCAGTTATACTTAAAGCACATTCACACACACAGCAAGTAATGGCATTGGGTTAAAAGCAAAAATGTTCAGATTAGATAGCTTACTCATGGAAAGAGACAACTCACTTAAATACTGCAGAAACGACACACCCTGATTTTTGAAAAGGTGTCAGTGGTGGGCCACCTCAGTCCCTGCCCTGGGAGGGTTCCCAGAGTGAAGGCATTGTTGGTGCTACAGGCTCTGGAAGAGGGTCTCCAGGGCATAGAATCCTGTGGAAATGGACAAATGAAAATGATTAGCTCTCTGATGCCAGAGGCCTTTGCCAGGCTGTGAAGAGTGAGGACGCATGAACTATGATTAGTCCTTAGTATTAATAGCTGGGAAATGGGTCACTTGACTGCAGATGCCATCCATACTACTTGCCTCTTCAGTAGTCTGAATTATTTGTCCCCATTAGCCAACAATTGCCACACTTTGCCAACCATCCCACAGAGATTACGAAAATCTGTCATGTAAGATATATCACTGCAATGAGATTACTACTAAAATCAAATAATATGATATGTCGTATTCAGAAAGAAGTGACAATTTATATAAAAATTTCCAAACTTCTCAGATTTGGGAGGGACAACTTTCTGATTTAAACAGTGAAGAACAACAATAGATATTAGCTTTCAATAACCTTTGGCAATTTATTTTTCTACTTTGTAATGTATTTCACATTAGGAATAATATTTGACTCTAAGTAAAAATCTACTGTCTTGAGACCAAATTATTTTGATTCAACTCTTGGAATTAACTTATAAAACAGCATATATTAGTAGTATTCCCTTTGTCTCTATTGTTCTTTTTGAGAATAACTGGCATGACAAAAGCTACATTTAGTGACTGAAATTGAAGAAAACTTACAGTTCCTTACTATTCCATAACATACATCAATATGATTACACTATTTTTTAGATTAGCTCTATAAAAGTTTGTGGTAGAAACTATGATTTGAGATTATAAAACATACAGTAAGGTAACTATTATGGGGTATTTTCTTTCACCATTTGTCCCACAGTTCTAGAATTAAAATAACTAAAATCCAACTTCTGAGTGAGTTTTATTAACCTTAGAGCAACGATTCAGTAATGATTTTCTATTCTTCTTCATGAGAAAGTGATATATTTCAAAAAATAACTCTTATGGCATTATAGAAAGAGGGAATAATATTTAGCACTACCTTTCACAGAGGCAAGTTTCACAAAAATGTGTCCAAATGGATAATATCCCTGGTATCCAGGCTTATAAGCTGTAAGATTAATTTTTTTAATTTTTTAAAATTCTGGCATCATTAATCTACAATTACATGTGCAACATTATGGTTACTAGAATTCCCACATCATCAAGTCCGCCCCCACATACCCCATTACAGTCATTGTCCATCAGCATAGTGAGATGTTATAGGATCACTACTTGTCTTCTCTGAGTTGTACAGCCCTCCCCATGCCTCCCCCAACATTATGTCTGCTATTCGTAATGCCCCTTTTTCCCCCTTGTCCCTCCCTTTCCACCCATCCTCCCCAGTCCCTTTCCCTTTGGTAACTGGTAGTCCATTCCTGGGTTCTGTGAATCTGCTGCTGTTTTGTTCCTTCAGTTTTTTTCTTTGTTCTTATACTCCACATATGACTGAAATCATTTGATACTTATCTTTTTCCACCTGGCTTATTTCACTGAGCATAATACCCTCTAACTCCATCCATGTTGTTGCAAATGGTTGGATTTGTTTCCCTCTTATGGCTGAATAATATCCCATTGTGTATATGTACCACATCTTCTTTATCCATTCATCTACTGATGGACTCTTAGGTTGCTTCCATTTCTTGGCTATTGTAAAAAGTGCTGTGATAAACATAGGGGTGCATATATCTTTTTCAAACTGGGCTGCTGCATTCTTAGGGTAAATTCCTAGGAGTGGGATTCCTGGGTCAAATGGTAGTTCTATTTTGAGTTTTTTGAGGAACCCCCATACTGCTTTCCACAATGGTTGAACTAATTTGCATTCCCATCAGCAGTGTAGGAGGGTTCCCCTTTCTCCACATCCTCACCAACATTTGTTGTTGTTTGTGTTTTGGATGTTAGCCATCATAACTTGTGTGATATAATATCTCATTTTGATTTTAATTTGCATTTCTCTGATGATTAGTGATGTGGAGCATCTTTTCATGTGCCGGTTGGCCATCTGAATTTGAGAAAATAAACAAAGCATATGAACCCCCAGTCAGACTTCTTAAGAGAAAAAGAGACTCTACACACATAAACAGAATCAGAAATGAGAAAGGAAAAATCATGACAGACCCCACAGAAATACAAAGAATTATTAGAGAATCCTATGAAAATCTATATGCTAACAAGCTAGAAAACCTAGAAGAAATGAACAACTTAGAAAAATTCAACTGTCCAAGACTGACCAAAGAAGAAATAGAAATCGAAACAGACCAATTACCAGCAGCAAAATTGAATTTGTAATAAAAAAACTACCGAAGAGCAAAACCCCCGGGCCAGATGGATTCACAGCTGAATTTTATCAGACATATAGAGAAGAAATAATACTCATTCTCCTTAAAGTTTTCCAAAAAAAAAATAGAAGAGGAGGGAATATTTCCAAACTCATTCTATGAAGCCAGCATCACTTCATTACCAAAACCAGGCATAGACCCCACCAAAAAAGAAAATTACCGACCAATATCACTAATGAAAATAGATGCAAAAATACTCAACAAAATATTAGCAAACATAATTCAAAAATACATCAAGAGGATCATACACCATGAGCAAGTGGGATTCATCTCAGTGATGCAAAGATGGTACAACATTAGAAAATCCATCAACATCATCCACCACATCAACCAAAAGAACAAAAACCACATGACCATCTCCTAGCCAAGAGCATGGAATGAATTTCCATTTGTTAGTGTCCTCTTTCATTTCTCTTAGGAGTGTCTTGTAGTTTTCAAGGTATAGGTCTTTCACTTCCTTTGTCAGCTTTATTCCTAGGTATTTTATTCTTTTTAATGCAATTGTGAATTGAATTGTTTTCCTGATTTCTCTTTCTGTTAGCTCATCATTACTGTATAGGAAAGCAACAGATTTCTGTGTGTTAATTTTGTGTCCTGCAACTTTGCTGAATTCAGATATTAGTTCTAGTAGTTTTGGAGTGGAGTCATTAGAGGTTTTTATGTACAATATCATACCATCTGCAAATAGTGACAGTTTGACTTCTTCTTTACCAATCTGGATATCTTGTATTTCTTTGTGTTGTCTGATTGCCATGGCTAGGACCTCCAGTACTATGTTGAATAGAAGTGGGGAGAGTAGGCATCCTTGTCTTGTTCCCAATCTTAAAGGAAAAGATTTCAGGTTCTTGTTAAGTATAATGTTGGCTGTGGATTTGTCATATATGGCCTTTATTATGTTGAGGTACTTGCTCTCTGTACCCGTTTTCTTGAGAGTTTTTATCATGAATGGATGTTGAATTTTGTCAAACGCTTTTTCAGCACCTGTGGAGATGGTCATGTGATTTTTGTTCTTTTTGTTGATGTGGTGGATGATGTTGATGGATTTCCTAATGTTGTACCATCTTTGCATCACTGAGATGAATCCCACTTGCTCATGGTGTATGATCCTCTTGATGTATTTTTGAATTATGTTTGCTAA
The DNA here is from genome assembly GCA_029783875.1 of Phataginus tricuspis. NCBI lineage: Eukaryota > Metazoa > Chordata > Mammalia > Pholidota > Manidae > Phataginus > Phataginus tricuspis. The sequence continues at coordinate 1,420,181 of JAQQAC010008864.1, read as the reverse complement.
TATTTTGTTGAGTATTTTTGCATCTATTTTCATCAGGGATATTGGTCCGTAATTTTCTTTTTTTGGTTGGGTCTTTGCCTGGTTTTGGTAATAAAGTGATGCTGGCTTCATAGAATGAGTTTGGAAGTATTCCCTCCTCTTCTATTTTTTGGAAAACTTTAAGGAGAATGAGTATTATGTCTTCTCTATATGTCTGATAAAATTCAGCGGTGAATCCATCTGGCCCAGAGGTTTTGCTCTTCGTTAGTTTTTTTATTACAAATTCAATTTTGCTGCTGGTAATTGGTGTTTTGATTTCTATTTCTTCTTTGGTCAGTCTTGGACAGTTGAATTTTTCTAAGAAGTTGTTCATTTATTCTAGGTTTTCTAGGTTTTTAGTATATAGATTTTCATAGGATTCTCTAATAATTCTTTGTATTTCTGTGGGGTCTGTCATGATTTTTCCTTTCTCATTTCTGATTCTGTTTATGTGTGTAGAGTCTCTATTTCTCTTAATAAGTCTGGCTGTGGGTTCATATGCTTTATTTATTTTCTCAAAGAACCAACTCTTGGTTTCATTGATTTTTTTCAATTGTTTTATTCTTCTCAATTTTATTTATTTATTGTCTGATCTTTATTATGTCCCCCCTTCCTATGACTTTGGGCCTCATTTGTTCTTCTTTCTCCAATTTCAATAATTGTGACTTTAGACTATTAATTTGGGATTCTTCTTCCTTCTTTAAATAAGCCTGAGTTGCAATATACTTTCCTCTTAGAACTGCCTTTGCTGCGTCCCACAGAAGTTGGGGCTGTGTGCTGTTGTTTTTGTCATTTGTCTCCATATATTGTTTGATCTCTTTTTTAATTTGGTCATTGATCCATTGATTATTTAGGAGCATGTTGTTAAGCTTCCATGTGTTTGTGAGCCTTTTTGTTTTCTTTGCACAATTTATTCCTAGTTTTATACCTTTGTGATCTGAGAAGTTGGTTGGTAGAATTTCATTATTTTTGAATTTACTAAGGCTCTTTTCGTGGCCTAGTATGTGGTGTATTCTGGAAAATGTTCCATGTGCACTTGAGAAGAATTTGTACCTGCTGCTTTTGGGTGTAGAGTTCTGTAGATGTCTGTTACATCAATCTGTTCTAATGTGTTGTTCAGTGCCTCTGTGTCTTTACTTATCCTCTGCCTGGTTGATCTGTCCTATAGAGTGAGTGGTGTGTTGAAGTCTCCTAAAATGAATGCATTGCTTTCTATTTCTTCCTTTAATTCTGTTAGTATTCGTTTCACATATGTCGGGGGTCCTGTGTTGGGTGCATATATATTTATAATGGTTATATTCTCTTGTTGGACTGACCCCTTTATCATTATGTAATGTCCTTCTTTATCTCTTGCTATTTTCTTTGTTTTGAAGTCTATTTTGTCTGATACAAGTACTGCAACACCTGCTTTTTTCTCTTTGTTGTTTGCATGAAATATCTTTTTCCATCCCTTCACTTTTTGTCTGTGTATATCTTTGGGTTTGAGGTGAGTCTCTTGTAAGCAGCAAATAGATGTGTCTTGCTTTTTTTATCCATTCTGTTACTCTGTGTCTTTTGATTGGTCCATTCAGTCCATTTCATTTACGGTGATTATTGATAGATATGTACTTATTGCCATTGCAGGTTTTGGATTCGTGGTTACCAAAGGTTCAAGGACAGCTTCTTTACTATCTAACTGTCTAACTTAACTCTCTTATAAGGGTATTATATACACAGTCTTATGGTTCTTTATTTCTCTCCCTTCTTATTCTTTCCTCTGCATTCTTTATATGTTAGGTGTATTTTTTTCTGTACTCTTTTGTGTTTCCTTTGACTGTTTTTGTGAAAAGTTGATTTTATTTTTGCCTGACCTCTATTTAGTCTTAGGAGTGCTTCCATCTAGAGCAGTCCCTTTATGATGTCCTGTAGAGGTGGTTTATGGGAGGCAAATTCACTTAACTTTTGCTTGTCTCGGAATTGTTAAATCCCTCCCTCAAATTTAAATGATAATCATTCTGGGTATAATATTCTTGGTTCAAGGCCCTTCTGGTCCATTGTATTCAATATATCATGCCATTCTCTTCTGGCCTGTAAAGTTCCTTTTGAGTCTGATGATAGTCTGATGGGTTTTCCTTTGTAGGTGATCTTTTTTCTCTCTTTAGCTGCCTTTAATACTGTGTCCTTATCTTTGATCTTTGCCATCTTAATTATTATGTGTCTTGGTGTTGTCTTCCTTGGGTCCCTTGCTTTGGGAGATCTGTGGGCCTCCGTAGTCTGAGAGACTATTTCCTTCCTCAGCTTGGGGAAGTTTTCAGCAATTATTTCTTCAAGACACTTTCTATCCCTTTTTCTCTCTCTTCTTCCTCTGGTACTCCTATAATGCAAATATTGTTCCATTTAGATTGGTCACACAGTCCTCTTAATATTATTTCATTCCTAGAGATCCTTTTATCTCTCTCTGCCTCAACTCCTCTTTACTCCTGTTCTCTGATTTCTATTCCATTAACAGTCTCTTGCACCTTGTCCAGTCTGCTCTTAATGCCATTAATTGATTGTTTCATTTCTGTAATGTCTCTCCTGACTTTATCCCTTAGCTCTTGCATATTTCTCTGTAGGTCCAACAGCATGGTTATGACTTTTATTCTGAATTCTTTTTCAGGAAGATTGTCTAAGTCTATCCCACCAGGCCCTCTCTCTGGGGTTGTCTGGGTGATTTTTGACTGGACCAGGTTCTTCTGTCTTTTCATGGCAATAGAAGTGGTCACAGGCAGGTGACACATCAGTCAGCTGGGAGAACAAAGTCCCTTTCTGCTTGCTGTTCACCTTGCCCTTCTCCACAGGCTGTGCTGGTTACCGCACACCAGGAGGCAGTCTCCGGGATAATCCCCTGAGCTGCCATGGGCGGTGTCACCCTCAGGCTATCATGGAGCACTGCAGGGGCATGGCAACCATGCAGGGTGTGTTCTACTGCAAGGATAGGCCCTTTTGCGCCTTCCAGACCTTGCTCTGGCTTCTGCAGCCTGTGCTGGTTACCCACACACTGGTGGGCAGTCTCTGGGATAATCCCCTGAGTTGCCATGGGCAGGGCCACCCTCAGGCTAGCCTAGAGCACTGCAGGGGTGTGGCAACCTGCTGGGTGCATTCTAGTGCAAGGACAGGCCCTTTCGCACCTTCCAGACCTTGCTGTGGCTTCCGTAGGCTGTACTGTTTACCTGCACACTGTTAGGCAGTCTCTGGGATAATCCCCTCACCTGCCATGGGCGTGGCCACCCTCAGGCCAGCCTAGAGCACTGCGGGTGCATTCTACTGCCAGGACAGCCCCTTCGAACCTTCTGGACCTTGCTCTAGCTTTTGCTGTTGTTCCAGGTTAGCTGTGCACTGGGAGGAGACTCTGTGTTGTTGCCGTGGGCTGGGCCGCTCTCTGGCTGCTCCGCAGCTGTGGTGGTTCAGCCGGCAATGGCAGGGGAGCATGAATGGCTGACTGCTTATTGCCATGAGGTGCTTCGTGGCTGCTTTATACGGCAGGGGGTTAGGAGGCCTGAAATTCCTTGAGATTCAAAGCCTGCTGTGCTGAGTGTGCTGGGAAGGATTTGTTCAGCTGTTGGGTCCTTGTCCCTTTAAGACTTTTAAAAGGCGCCCACTTTTCTTTTGTTCCAGGGGAGCTGGCTATGGAGACCCGGTCCCAGTCTCTGTCTCAGGTTTTGCTTTTCTGTTTCTCCAATATCCAGTACACCATGCAATGTGTGTCTGTGCTCCCAGTGCAGATTACTAAGGCTGGTTATTTAGCAGTCCTGTGCTTCCACTCCCTCCCCACTCTGATTCTGTTCCTCCCACTGGTGAGCTGGGGTAGGGGGAGTTCTTGGGTCCCGCCAGGTCACGGCTTCATATCTTACCCTTTTCGTGAGGTGCTGAGTTCTTGCAGATGTAGACGTAGCCTCTCTGTTGTACTGTATCTTCTGGTCTCTCTTTTAGGAGTAGTTGTAGTTGTTGTATTTTCAAGAATCTATATGGTTTTGGGATGAGATTTCCACTGCCCTGGTCACTCCACCATCTTGAGCCGAGTTCTCAGCTGTAAGATTTTTTAATGCCTCTTTTGGGGCTCTCAGTCACGCATATGTGACTTGGCTACCTAAGCATTTCCGACCTATGATTGACCTTTAAGTATTTATCTTGCAGCCAGTTGCTCTAAACAGTTGTGGTAAAGGATCACTACTTAACCGTACCTGAAAAGTGAAATATTTTGGATACTAGTCATTCAATGAAGCCAGGTCTAATTAGGAAAGTAGCTCTGTTCAAACCGGTGTGTCTGAGATCTCCAGCACTGCCCTCTGGGTGCAAGCTTTGCTCACCCAGTCTCACATGCATGGCTGTTGCCCTTCCTCAAGGTCAGTTGAGCTAAGCTGTTAGGATGTCTTCTCCAAATTGGTGTACTCATTCAACAGCTCTTCCTCTTGGAGAGGAGATCTCAAAGCATAGTCTCCAGACGAAGAGCACTGGCACCACCTGGACTAGTTAAAGATGCACATTTGGTGGACCCCTCTACAGCACAACCTCTGAATCAGAAATTCTAAAGGTGGGCACAGCGATCTGGATCTTGTTTTAACAAGCCCTTGGGTGATTCTGATGCTCGCTAAAGTTTGAAAACCTCTGTCCTCCTTTTCTGGTTAGTGGTGAGAACACTTCAGGGACAGTCACACCTGTAACAGTGCTTTGCTGGAACCTGACTTCTTTTTTCAGTCAGTCTTACTTCTTAGGCCCCACCAACATCAGAATCATGTTTGTTAATACTAGTTTTGAGCAGTTGCAAGTAGTGCTACACTGAGCATTAGTATTTACAAATCTCTGCTATGGATGTGTTTCTACAGTATAGATTCCTAGATGGTAAACTGCTGAGTTAAAGAGTATACAAATATGTATTAACATATTTCTTATTTCCTATATTCTTGATGGTCTGGCATCTGGGGCCTTTCTGGTCCTAGAGAGACAGTCACTCCCTGGGTCAGCTAATTCTGGGAGATAGTAAACAACTTAACTGTGAACACACCTTTGATATACAAATCAACCAACCAGAGCTCACACCCTGAACTCTGCCTGGTTCTTACAGTCCAGGTGCCAATATCCCTTTGCCCAATTATCCTATACCCCAGAGCCTGCCAAAACCATCCGAGTTACCCAGTCCTAAATCTGCTCAGCGGGCTTGCCTTACCTTGCTTGCACCTTCCTGCAAGAACTACATTAAAGGCTCTCACTCGTGCTTTCCCCTCACTTCTGCTTCTTGACTGACCCTGGTGCTTCCCTGTGAGTCTCTGTTTGCCGTAGCACCCCACTTGGGAACTGTGAGTAACAAACTAAATTTTCAATGGCAATCATCTGACTTGTTAGCTTCACCATCTCTGAATAAAAATAAAATCCCAAGTATGTTTTCAAACAATATATGAAACACTATCAGATGGTATTACAGAGAGTTTAAGTCTATGAATTCTGGTGCCAGAGTGCCTGGGTTTAAATTCCAGCATCTCTGCTTTCTGTATATGTGAATTTTTCTAGGTAATTTTTTTTCTTTTTACTAGGTAAATTATTTGAGATATTCATGATTCAGTCTTCTCAGCTGCAAAATGGGAGGTAACAGTATCTACCTCACATAGTCATTGTAAAGATTAAATATCAATAAACAGAGTGCTTTCAGTAATGTGTAGCACAATAACTACTTGCTGTTATTATTGATAAACTTGCTTAATCAACCCCTGAAAAGCTGAAACAAATTAGTCTCTGTTAAGAACATTTGTCAGAGCCTATTTAGCTATATTCCTAGCAACACTGGATAATTAAATAATATCAATTTACTGAAATTGAATTTTATTAAAATTGAATATTTTTAATCTTCCATCTAATTTAAAAAAGATCTCTGTTAACATTGTTTCACTACTAGAGTGACTGAAAATTTTGGGGATGTTTGAGCCTTTGATTTTCTTCTGCTGTGAATCATCTATTTGTTCTCTTCACATTATTTGTTTATTATTTTACTAGTGCATATTAGTTCAATATCTAAAATGGAAAATCTTTTTCTGACTATGTCTTAGCACTATTATGTCATCGATAGTCAAAGAAACGTTTTAAATTTTATATGACTAACAGGTCGTGCTTTTCTTTTATGGTTCCTGAGCTTTATTTATTTAAAAATTCTCATGTGTTTCCTTCTAGCACTTTATAGTAACATTCCTTCATTTACAGTTGAGTCCTTCTGAGCTGGGTTTTGGGCATCTTAACACAGTTTCTTATATTCGGGCAAGCCAATATCAATAAAGTCAAAAAAATTCCCTGAAATTTTCCTAGTTTCTTTGTCCTCAGTCACATGCCACCCCTACTTAGCACTACCTTATCTGTGAAATTTGGGACAGAAAATCTTACCACAGGAATATCTCAATAGGAAGTTCCTTCTTAAGGAATATACCTCTCTTGACCATCAACACAGTCAATTTGTTTGGCCCTTGGTAACAAAGGCCAAATCTGTGTTTGTCCTTACCTGATACCCACCTGACTAAATAAAGTGCCTTCTCCAGTCTTCGCCAAGGGCCAGTCATGCTGACCATTTCCAAAGACCACAGGCAAGCTGCTCACCAATGGGGTATCCCTGCTTGCGTCTGTCTTGTTCCGTCTCTTTTCTTTTAGTGATGCTGACACTCTTGCTTTACCGAAAAGTCATTTCTAAACTCACTGGAGATTCCTTCTGATCACTTTTTCTATAGTACATTTGTGCTAATTTATATTACTAATTAGCTATAAAGGACCTGTCTGTGTCAGGAACTTGGGATACATCCATAACACACAAATCCCAATGGCTGAGACTCCTGTCCTCATGAAGCTTTTATCTCAGAAGTTTTTATAGTATCTGGAAAACAGTGTGTATGTGTGTTTGTATGGAATAACAGAGTGTACGTAGAGAACTGGTGGGCAGTGTTAACTGATTTGGTTGCAGCTATTCTGTCTCTGTCTCTCTCTCTGTATACATATATATATATATATATATATATATATATATATATTTGCTTTTCAATGAAATGAATAGGCTTAATATGTTAGAACAGTTTTGTCTCTCTCTCTATAGAACAGAGAGTACAGAGCTCCCACCTTTCTCCCCACACCCCTTCTGCCCTGTCTCTATCCCCTGTCCCCCAAATTTCCCTTATTATTAACATCTTGCATTGATGTGGCACATTTGCTACAACAGGTTAACAGGTTTGGTATATTATCATTCATTAAAGTCCATGAGTTGTACATGTTTTATGGATTTTAACAAATGCAGGCTGTGATACATCAACAATTGCAGTTTTATATGGAATAATTCCATTGTTCTAAAAATCTATTTTGTTAAATCTGTTTATCCCTTCTCTTTCTCCCCACCCCTGTTGAGCCCTGAACCCTAGAGACCACTGATGTTTTCACTGTTTTTATAGTTTTGCCTTTTCCATATTGTCATATAGTTGGAATCAGACAGTATATAGGCTTTACAGATTGACCTTTTTCATTTAGCAATATGCATTTATGGTTCATCCATGTATTTTTGTGGCTTGATAGCTCATTTCTTTTTATCACTGAATGATACGGCATTTTATGGATATGCCGCATTTTGTTTATTCACCTATTGTGGGACATCTTGGTTGCTTCTGCTTTTTGATAATTTTAAATAAAGCTGCTATAACCATTAAGAATCAGTTTTTTTGTGTATATTTTAGTTTTTATCTCATTTGGCAAAATATCTTGGAGTGTGATTGCTGTATCATATGAGAAGCCTAAGAAACTGCCAAAATGTCTTCCAAAGTGGCTGTACTATTTCTCACTCCCATAAGCAATGAAAGAGAGCTCCTATTCACATCCTTTTTAGTATTTGGTATTGTCAGTTTTTTAAAAGATTTTAGCCAATCTAGTTGTGTCGTGCTATCTCTGTTTTATTTTTGCAATTTCCTAATGATATAATATTCTTTTAAAATGCAAAAATTGTATAAGGGATAATCTATTAAGCTAACATTAGTCATTAACATCAGATTATCAATTAATGAGGAGACAAACATTCACTTCCTCTCTCTTCTTTACTCAAATATGTGCAATGGATCCGATCACATATAAGATGACACATATCATTTAATATGAATTAAAAGACCCTCACTTGTCTAATCCTAATTCTTTTACCCAAGTTCCTACCTTTTCCTTTCTCTTTTTGCTACTCTTTCAAACTTTTAAAATATGGTCTATATTCATCAAAACTCTGACCCTTTGCACAGATGAATCCTTCTGCTAGAAATGTGCCCTCATTCTTAGTTTTCTTAGTCTGACAATGTGTCCACCTGTTCTACATTTGGCTCCCCTTTGTTTGATCCTTCCTTCTCTCTTTCATCATTCCTTGACTCATACAAATGTGGCAGGGTCCTGAAGAATTGTATGCCCTTCTAGGTCAGTATCTACTGATTGGGTGGTAAATGTCCTTCTGCCTGGGGAAAAAAAAATTGTGAAAGGGAAAAATAGTTCTTACTAATAATCCCTAAAAGAGCTTCTTTGCATTCTGAATGAAGTTATGGGAGTAAGAAAGCAAAACAGAGAACCTAGTGTCAAATTCTTTGTTTTAGAAAAGGTTTCAGGAAATATATTTAGGAAGGCAAACATTAAATGTGTAGGTGGATGAGGCTGGAGCCAAGTAAGGCAAACTGTTAGGGCACTTAGGGGGCTGGGAGGCGGCAGGAAGGTGGGTGCCAAGAGATGAATACCCAGCCCCTGGCAACGAAGTAGAAACTTTGCAGAAATGTTAGGCAGAAAGACAGAAATAAACAGTACGTAAACGAGAAAGGGGCCCCTAAAAAGGACTCAGGGAATTAATCAGATGAAGCAACAGGATCCAAGAGCGACTCAGGAAATGTCCAGGTTCCCCCAGGTAAGAAACATCAGAGGCGCAGGCACAGCCCAGCCCCTGTCCTCATTTCACCAATCAGAACAAGCCTGGAGAGTGACAGCTGTCGATCAAGTACCTCTGTGTCCTGCCAAAAACCACATAAAAAAAGCCTCAGAATGAGCACACGGGCCTGTCTTAGGCAGGCCCGCTCCGTTACTCTGTGCAGAGCGCATTAGAACTTACTTTGCTTTCTTGGCTTTGATCTCTTGTTTCTGACTTCCCTTCGTCACCGAGCCTAGTCCTTTCCTTCCTAACAGAAAGAACAACCTGTTTAAAGGTGACTTTTGGCACCTGAGTTGATCCTTTATTAAGATTTTAATTTGCTTATTTAGTTCCATTCAGGTATACAGAGCTGTCAATTGTCAAAGGGCTGACTGGAAGTGGAGGGCTTCGTGGAGGACTCCCTCCCTGCTCGTCCGTGTGCAACATGCAGCAGTGTGAGAAAGGACAGGGCCTTGGAGGAGAGGGCTGCGCTTGGGCCTGTGGGGGAGGCTGGGCCTGGGCTCCCAGGATGGGGAGGATTTCTGCACTTCAAGCATGGCACAGCAGAAGGAAATCCACCAAGCCTGAATGGGCTCTGTGGTTTGGAACATGGCAGGTATTGAATCAGTGGTACCTGACGTGGACCACCCTCGGATTCAAAGATTTGCTAGAAGGACTCACAGAACTCAGCAAGACTCGTGGTTATGGTTTATTACCATGAAAGGATACAGATTAAAATGAGCAACAGAAAAAGGCACTTAGGGCAGAATCCAGGAGACACCAGGCACAAGCTTCCATTTGTCCTCTCCCAGTGGAGTAGTACAGACAGCACATTGTCACACAATTGTGTGGCAACACACAATTGTATTGCTAATGAGAGAAGCTCATCTGAGTCTCAGAATCCAAGATTTTCAGGCTTGGGTGACCGTCAGTGTGGTTGATCTTAGGGTGACCTTATTGTCTTGCCCCTCTGGAGGTCAAGCCAATACTTCACGGTGCTGGTCCCCACCATAAACAACATTGTTAGTATAAGTTGCCTGGCACCACCTAAACCCCCTAGGTAAACAAGGATACTCTTATCAAGCAGGATACTCAAGGGCTTCTAGGTTACCTCTCAGGACTTGAATAAAAGCCAAATCTTTCTTTGGGATGTGCAGGGTGTGGACAACTCAGGCTTGTTGAGTCAGTCCTCCATTGCACACTACATAAATAAGTTTTGTTTTATTCAGATGAATGATGAACTACACCCACAAGTATCAATATGGATAAATCTTACAAACATGCTATTCAAAGAAAAAACAAGCTAGAGGAGAATAGGTACAGGGCAAACCCACTTATATAACATTTAAAAACCATGTAAAATATTGCATGATATTGTGAATGGAAACATGAAATTTAGAAAGTATATTAAAATGTTAATGGGAATAATAAACACCAAGTACAGGTTAGTTTTTAACCCTGGGGACAAAAGCTGGGAAATCTAAGAAGTATATGTTAGGAATATCAATTAACTCTGACATGCTTTATTTCTCAGACTGCGTGGTGAGTACATGGGGGGTTTGTTTAATTGTTACTGAATGATTGAATATGCCTAGACTATTTAAGTTTTTTAAAAAAATTAGATGGTAAAGTTTTAATATAATTGGTTTTGTTTACTAAGTGTATACTTTCTGTCGTTATTTGCTAAAAGTTTTTTGGCATAATATTAATTTGTTACAATGTTCTGGTGAGTTGGATCTATTTTGAGTATTTTTCATAGCACTGCTTCCAGCTTCAAGACACACAGAAACACGGCATGACTCAAGTCGTCAAGTTAATCTACTCTCCTTTCATGTATCTTCTTTGTCTGAACTTCTCAAGTTTAGAGACTATACCTCATGTCTTTTCTCCTGGCACATTGTAAGAAACCAACAAATGGATGTTGAAGAGATAAATGGATTAATGAAAAATTAATAAATGAATTTCTCTGAGAATATCCACTCAAAGAAGGATCCTAAGGGAAGAGCTATTATGAGAGAAATTGGTGATAGGTAGATTCTGGGGTATTCTGAGCCCCAGTGTTGCAGAAATAGGAGACATAAAGAATCTGGAGACAGGGCCTGCTCATGACTATAGAAATTATGGACTAGAATGGAGTGAAGAGAAAGTCTTTCAGATAAATCTGATCAACTTAACAAGTATTATGGAGCTAGTCCCAGTTTATATTGAAAATGAAGCTGATAAGTAATACACATCTTAATCGGTGGTGCCAAATCACAGAAATTAAAATAGTATTATATGGTGGTAGTGACCTGGGATTATCTTAAAATACATTTAGAAGCCTCTAGACTGAAATCCCAAAGGCATTATAATTGGCTGAGAGCTTAACTGGCAGATGCACATGGAGAGGGAACTTCTAGTTTGCAAAGGAGCTTTGTGGAATCCTTTCTTGTTTGAAGTCCTGGAAAAGAGATCATCTGACTTACACTAATACCTGAGTAGGGGACAATGAGGTGTGATTTGCAGGTTACTGGAAAAACTGAGTTATGTAGCACCCATCAACCACAGAAAAAATCATATTCTGTCCTGACAGCCAAAGCTGGAGAGGACCTACTCCTGACAGGCAATGGGGCTCAGTACGAATAAATCATGGGCTGTTCCTCCAATTAAGAGCGGCATCCTTTTCCCTATTGCAGTATGGTATGCTGCAGTTTTAAATAATTTGCCACTAATAAAAAATGATGGATCACAAAGTCTATACATATGGCATCTAGGATACCTAAATTCCATTCCTTAAGCTGTAATAGTATGTGTGTGTGATCTCAATTTTAACTTTCCTCTGATTAAGGCTATAATTATATGATGGAGAAAAAGGGAGGCTGTTCAAATTTTCTAAGCCTGGGTTGTCTCAGCAACATGATGGGAGAATTTAGGGTGCTGCTCAATAATGACAAAAACTAAGACATGTTGAATGCTCTCCACGTGCCAGGCACTCTGTTAACCATTTTAGTTGTATTTTGTGATTTTTTAAATTCACAATAGCCTTATGAGGAAACACAGAGCTATTGTATAACATAACCAAGGTAACACAGGTTGTGAAACTTTGAACCCCTACATGGGTAAAATGAAAGTTCTTGTGGCCAGGATTCTCACCTGGCCCTGGTTGGCTAGCTCACTACATACATGTGGGCAGTACATTGCTACTGACTCTATATAAAGAGCTCTGCCCAGTGGTCTGGGCGACACAGTGGCATGGCTGCAAGGCTGCAGGAGAGCAGAGCAGAGGGTGGAGCATTGGCAGCACTGAGAACAGAGGCCCAGAGGACGGCTGTTCAGACGGCTATGTGGCAGAGCAGCCCAGAGGCAGAGACCGGCTTGCTGCATGAAGACTTGCTCTCAGTGAATGGATTTTAGTGATTGACCTGCCACCGTGGAAATAAAGTTGGGTATAACCCTTTCACCTCAAGAACATTCTACTGTCATTTCTTTGGTCACATTGAATCCATAGTGAACTTTCCCGGGGCTGAAACTGATTGGCAAGATACAATATCTATCTGACTGTATAGCTCAGACTATTTTTATCATGAAGAAAGGATGACATTTTTTCTCTTCTTAGCTTGTCATTAGCATACAGGACCATTTAATTTGCTAAACACACCTATTAGAGAATAAAAACATTCACATTGGCCTAAAAACATTTCATGAGAATGAATTAGATTAGGACATATTTAAAAATGTTCAGGATATACAAAAAGATGGGAAAAACATGACTATTATTAATAATCTCCCTACTGAGCCTCTGCCCCTGGGGCCCACTGGATACTGAGCTGAGATCATGAGTGCTGGGACAGTAACATCTTTCAGAATCCTTTTTCAAAGGACATAATGCAAATGGCTAAAGGTATAAAATTTCCAGAACTTTGCATTAGGACAAGGATAAAGATTGATAGTACTAACCTGTAAGAGTTACCATTAATTTATCCTTTAAAAGAGCCTAGTTCTCTGCTAAGCATTACCCAAAGGTGAAATGAGTAATCTTCTTAACCATCACTCAGGGCTCTTTACTGAGATAAACTACATTTCCAACCTTTTTGTGGGTGGGGCCATTTTTGCTCAGGATGTTAAAGTGATGATGACTATGTCCAGGCTCATTAAGAAACATCCTGACAATGATTTCGTTATATATTTTCACTTATTAAGTGAGTTTAAGGTATTAAATTCGCTTCATTTAGAGTTATTAAATACCATATTAGGATCATTTAGGTTTTCTAGTAAAAATATTCTGGAGTTTAGATTTTAGGATTGTTTGAATAAAATGACCTGTGAAAATGAATCTTTACATCAGATCAAATTTTTATTGTGGTATTTTAAGATCAAATTTTAAAGTATTTTTGGTATTAAGTATCAGTAAAATCGATTGTAACATTAAATAAAGATATTTTCCAAGTGCGTATTTTGAAATTTCAAATTCTCAGTTTTGAGATTATTAGTGTACGTGGACCTACCAGTACTGCCTGGAGTGATGAGAAAATAAATTCTGGGGGTCTGAAAGCTTGCACTGCTTTATTGCACACTATTTGGGATTTTGACAGTAGTTCACTTTGGCCTGACTACCTTAGGCGCTGATGGTCTCCAACCGGAAACACAAACAGCAACAGTTCCAGAGCAACGAGAACACTGTCACTGTTAGATCAGCATAAAACTAAAATGTAAAAATTCTACCAGAATTGGGCAAATCTCCACATGAGATATAAATTTATTGATTATTGACAGCCTGAAACGTTTGTTTCTTTCTGACTTTGCTTTTGTGACACTAAGGTTGGTCACCTTGCCAAATAACCAACAATGTACAGAAGTCTCAGGTTTTGGTCTCACATCAACTTAATTATTTCCTTTCGGGGTTGGCTTTGGTGACTGCATGCTGAAATCTTTATTGATAAGCCTCCGCATTTCACAAAGCCTGACAGCAAGGACTTCTGCAACCATCCCTCCCAAGGGCAGCTCTTTCTTTCTAGAATGAGGAACCAAAAGATGAGTCTGTTCCAGATTCCCTTCCCTGCCTCTTCTCACTCTTGCAGCAGGAATTGATGATGAAGGGCCAATCACAGGGATGACATTTACATCTCAACAGTTTTCAGTCTTAAAGGAGAGAGCCTGATTCAAATGATTAAATCTATTTGTTTTCTGTTTTTATTTTTCTTAAGCTTTCCTTAATCCCATAAAAAATTGATATCAATAAGTCTGAATTTCAGTGAAATGCTGTTACTGTGGAACCCTAGCCAGATGACCAAGACTCAAATGGTTTTAGAAATCCTTCAGGTAGATCTCGTAGTAACAAGCTCCTCGGGCAGCATCCTCAGTTAGAGGTAAATTCTGTTACTGTGCTTAAGTCCGTATTGTTTCTGTGCATCTACGTGCAGAACTTCATGCTTCTGAATTCCTCTGAGTCTTGGACTCTATTTTTATCTATTCTACAATATGGTGCATTCATGAAAAAGAAACAAAACAAAACAAGACATTATCTTTTTTAATTTAAATGAAAACTTTCATGTTTATGTTATATTTTTGCAGAACCAAATAAGCTAGTAAGTAAAAAGTTATAGAATAAGCTTAATAGACCCTCATATTGATGCAAAGTTAACATTGGTCACTTGGCAATTGGATAAAAATTCAATTCACAAAGCAACATTTTGGCTGCAACCAATGCTTATGAAAACCATGCACAGTTTGTGCAAACCCTGCTGCATTTGGCAATGCTGGGAGTCAGCTGTGATTCCTGAGCATAATAAATGCATTGGTTTGAATTCTCCTGTCTGTTGTATGTGAGGTTTGTCTGGAGCTAATTCAGATTCAAGATGCACTTTAAGATAGAATTAAGAGGGGAACTGAGAGAAAAAAGAAACTCTTCCATTTGAATCCTTTTCTTGGAGTATAGCCCCACTAAGTGATTGCTGTACTGAACGTAGATAATTTTCAGAAATAAATATAGCACTATTTGCCTCAGTTCAGATTTCATCCATTGAAACTGCTACCTTCTTATCAAACTCAGTGTCAGCATCGGATGAAATCTTAGTCCTTTATGGAAAGGAAATCATCTGGCCTCCTATTTCTAGACTACAGATACTCATTTGCTTCTCTGCAATTATAGCCATCTGAGCCTTTGAAATTGTGGATGGGTGAGATGATGATATGACTATAACATAAACCCATATTGAAGAGCTCAGTATGTTTAAATACCCCATGTTCACAAACCAAAGGGTTATTTATAAACTGATGCATGTCACTGACAGCTATCCAATATGTTTATCGACTTGGTGTCTGGACAAAGAGTGCTGTCAGGAAGTGCATTCTATTGTCAACTTCTAGGTTTTGAATATAGGGGAAACTACTAAAAAATAACTTGAGTTCTTAATAATCTTTTCAATAAAACATAGACAACTGCAATGGAGCACCTCCAAAGGAAGCCTTTTTAGTCAGATGGAAAGGTCATTATTTTTTACAAATCAGAGTTTGGAAAATTCTGGACAAATCAGCCAGATAGATTTTAGCCTGAAACTCTGAAGACAAGGAACATCACCGCTCATCCCTCTGCGTGCCTCTACTCCCAGCCTTGCTTCTGACCTCTTTTAGCTACAAAGCCCCATTCATGGTGAAGTAGAGGTTGATTAAAGTATGTCCAAGGGCCAGAATTGTCATTGTCAAATTTGGATTCTTCTTCTCTATAAAGGATCTAAAATATAAGTCCAGATACCCTCAGTTTAAAAAAATAATAATGTATTGATGAGTAAAAAATACTGGACTAGGATTTAGGACACAAATTCCAATGTTGTTTCTGCTGTATAATCACAACTAAGCTTTTTAACTAATCTGAGCTTTACTTCTTTCTTCTGAAAATTGGAGATACCAGCTGGCCTCATGTCAAGAAGTTGTTAGGTGAATCAGTATGAAATCAGATCTTGTGAATTGTAAAGTACTGTATAAAGTATATTTTTATTGCCTGTATCTAATTAATAGAGCAGCAAAGGTATCAATGATTCAGCAATATTAAACTTCCTTTGTGCTTTTATTCGGGAATATCCTTGTCAATTTCTCCCTTTTCATTTCGAAAGTATCCATTTATGAGTTTTTTTCCCACAATGTTTTCTCCCATATGGATCGTGCAACTTTGTAAAATTGTTTCTTCCCATACTGATCACTCCTGCCTCTTTTGTACTTTAATAGTTAGCATTTAATTAAACATTGCCTAGAATTATTCAAAATGTTCTTTGGTCATAAATGCAGTTTCTCCAGTGATTTTGTAGCTACTTCATTACTATTTACGTAATATGCGCATGGGCTTAAACCAGTACGGAGCAAATGGGACTCCATCAGTGTGGTTTGCTGCCTAACTTTGGCTGCCGTGACCTAGAATCCTATGTGCTGACTGCCTCACACTGTGCTTCTCATGCTACATTTGGTTCACTCTGACCCAGATCTCTTTCTTCCTTGGCTAGCCATATCCTTAATCACCTTGTTTCTGCCTCTAGGACCCTGACTTTTTTAACTTAGTTACTAAAATGATTTTGAATAACTCTTTCATGGTGTGTAAGCAAAGCAAACAGGAATGACAGGAAGGGTTCTCATAAGTGGGGAGTAGCTTATACAAAGAGAAAGACAAGGATGCTGGCCCCAGTTGCTTTTCATTCAAAGCCATGCTGCGAAACTGGTTTGGAGAGGGGGATTGTTTTCAGTTAAAAAATATACATTGTCAAAGCAAAAATAAATAAGTAAATGGAGTTTCCTGTCCATTAAACAGCAAAGTGTTGTATGTAGAGCAGTATTACAGGAAAGAATGCACTGAGAGGATTTTGGTCAGTGTTGCAGTTACGTCTCTTTCCAATGAGTGTGATTGTGGTTGTTCAGAGGTCCGTATTTCAATGGTTCCCTGGAAATTGAAAAATACTGAATGGAAATTACCATTTTTCAGCAGGATCCCCAAGGCACAAATTCTGATATTACCATCTAGCAGCCGGTATCCCTGTTCAACCTTCTGTTGAAATTTGCAAACATCATACAGTTGCCTCCTTTGGTAATTATAGATCCTCAAAATGCTGGAAAGAGGTGGCACTTAATAACATACATTACAAAAACACAGAAACTCAGGCAATAAAAACACTGCTTAACAGACACCATTGTAATGGGAGCTGCACGGTGGGATGCCCATAATAATCAGAAGAGATTTAATGTGCATATTTATGCCAACTGTAAAAAGGTTACAAACAACAGCAGGAGAGGCAATATGTTACACAGGGCAAAAAACCGAAATAGGGAACAAAACATATTCTTGACATATTCAGGCACGTTATCTCTTTAAAGGATGATCTAGTGCCATGAGTCTTTCAATAGAATCAGCTCTTTATTTTCAATTCCAGTGTGTTTTGGTTATGGATCCCCATGAAAGAATCATTCTTATTCAAACAAAATTTTAATTGGAATTTCAAAACATCGATATGGTTGAATGTGTAAAACTCCACTCCAACTGTTCAATTTTCTTGACCAAATAGATTCAATTTATGTCTTTTAAAAATTGTTTTTATTCCTCTTGTCCCAAACACTGTTCAAGATAGTACTCTTACCACTTTAGAAAAACCCATCTAATCTTTGAATGTTATTTAGTAGATGTACAAGGATGTGAATGTTGATGGTAGGGAATCACCTGGTTTACTGTAGTACCACCAACACTGCAGTTTTTCAAAGCTGAACAATAGGAATATTCAACGACCTTTCAAAAAGCCAGGGGCTGACTCTTCGTGAGTACTGAGATGTAGTTGAGCAATGTCTTCATGATATATGAAATGGGCTTATGTTAATTTCAGAAATGTGTGCCAAGAAAAGATTTTTGTAAAAGAAACTTGATTTTTATTTAATAAAATTAGAGTCTGTAGGCAGTCTCTAAAATTAGCTAAATTATGAATGGTTTCTGTGTCTTTCTTTAATGGCACAACTATCTCTTATTATAGCTATAAAAGTTATAGCTTCTGCTGCAGCCAGTCCTTGATTCTTCCTATTTTCTTCATCTCGGTAGTGCTCGTGCGTCCTGCCCGAAAGCTCGGAAATCATATTTTATGCCTTCCAAGGGGTCTCTCCAGGCAGCTGCTTATACATCCCATACTCCTTTGCCCCAAATATAAGCACGGGTTCCTCAATTTTCTAAAACATGGTTAACTACAGTATGTAATATTTTTTTAACAGCTTTATTGAGAGATAATTTGTGTACCATCGAATTCATCCATTTTAATTGTATAAGTCAATGAGTTCTGGTCTGTTTATAAGGTTGTACAAGCATCACTACAATTGAATTTTAGAACATTTTCATTATCCTGAAAAGAGACCTACTGCCCATTTACAGATATTCCCCATTTATACTACCAGCCCTAGGCAGCTGCTAATCTGCTATGTTTTTCCATATTTTTCTTTTCTCTATAATGTTTTCAAGTTTCATCCGTATTCTAGCCTCCATCAATACTTCATTCCTTTTTATTTTTTGCTGAATATTATTCCATTGTGGTGTATACCACATTTTGTTTACTTATAAGATGTAATATTTTAAATTTTCACTGAAGGAGGACTGCTACTTGTGACATGTCAGAGTAATAGAACCAAAATTGCTCCCCCAATAGGAAAACAGGACAAAATATAGGAAACTATTACTACTGTTTTCAGATATTAGGACAAAAGGCTCACAAAATTGTGACAGCTGACAAAAGGAAAACTAGTGGGATAAGCTCTGTGATGGTCCTGGTTTTCTATCTGAAAGGATTTTTTAGACTATGACCAAGTTTGACTATGAACTCAAACTCAGAACAACAGTTTGTCTGAATTGAACAATTAGAAATCATAAGAAAAGGAGCTGAAGCTGCTGGAATTTATAGGAAACAGTACTGGAAAAGAAGAAGGCTATGTAGAAAAGCAGCTACAGTAAATCTTCCTAAAGTCTCCCTTAATCATTTTACTAGAGCCTAAGCATGGGAACTATGAGGCAAAGCAAAAAAGTGTGTGGGAGCTATAAGTGGAACATCTCTCAGAGTTCGTATAGGGCTGGGTTACACTAAAATTTTTACCGCAAATGTTCAGAAAACTCACTAAATACCCCATATACTCAGTAAAGACCCCAAAAGGCCATGTCAGAAGAATGGGCTAAGTTAGCCCTCATGTAAAGGATATTCTGGACTCCTACTAATAAAGTTTATGAACAAACCTTGAGAAGATCAATCTTACTACAATGTATTTCAACTGCTAGCCCCGGAATATAACAGAATCTAGGCACTAAGTGTTAGGCATCCACTTAATAATTACTAGACACATAAAAAAGAAGAAAAATGTGATTCATAGCCAAGGAAAAAAATCAGTTAATAGAACAGAAGTAAGAATGTAAAATATGAGGAAATCAGTAAACAAAAACTTTAAAACTATTATTGGAAACATGCTCAATAATTTAAAGAAAACCCTAATATAACAGGAACTAGAAAGTATAGTATAAATAAAAAAATAAATAGATCCTCTAAGGCTGAAAATACAGCATCAGAAAATAAAACTTGATATGTAGAGTAAATACAAGATTAGACACTGCAAAAGAAATTATTGCTGAATTAAAGGCACAGCAACATAAAGTATATAATTCAAGCATAGAGATTCAAAACCACTAAAAACTATAGCCAAAGTTATCTATGGGAAAACATTAGTGTCTAATGGTTTTATATCTGCAATCTTTCCAAAAGGAAAGGACAGAAACATATTTAGAAAAATTATTGATAAAAATTTTCCAAAGTCAATGGAAATTATAAGCCACATATTAAAGAAGCTCAATGAAAACCCAGGCAAAATAAACACAAAGGAAACAGACCAAGGTATGCAGTTATTGAGTTGCCAGAAACCAGAAATAAAGGGAAAGTCTAAGAGGTAGTCATGGCAGAAGTCACATAACATACAAGGAAAAAAGTATTGTCTTTATTAAAAAAAAATTGAAATAGTCTGACATCTGAAGCATTGACAAAACAATTGTTGAAATATTGCAAACCAGAATATAATAGAGCAATATCTTTAGAGTTGTAGAAAAGAAAAATATCAGCCTAGAATTCTTTATCCAGCAACACAACCTTTAAAAGAATATAAAGGAAATGAAATAAAGATACTTACAGGTAAAAATGTTGTAAGAATTTATCACTGAGATACCTATACTACAAGAAAGGAAATTCTTTGGATGGAAGAAGTGACATCAATTGGAAACTTTTGCATATAGGCACAATGAAAAGTGCCAAAAATGATAAATATGTACATAAATATAAAACATTTTTCCTTATTTCAAAATTTCTGTAAAAGATAATTGTTTAGAACAAAACAATAAAAAGGATTTTGGGTTTCAGAGCATAGTTAGAAGTATAGTAATGTATGACAATACTATCAGAGAGGATGAAAGAGAATATAAAATTTTGATTTGTACAGTTGTGAGATATAATTTGAAGATACACTGTGAAAAGCTAAAGATTTTTATTGTAAACCCTAAAGTAATCACAAATCAATCCATCCATCAATCAAAGGTATATGCTAATAATCCAATAAAGCAGGTAAAATGGGATACTAAAAATTTCTCAATTAACCAAAAGAAAACAGAGAAAGAAGAAAAGGGGTACAAAAAGCAGATTCATAAATAGTGAAAATCTACCAAGATGAAATCCAATCATATTGATAATTATAAAAAATATAAAGATCTGATCTCTTAAGTTAAAAGGCATAGTTTGTCAAACTGGATAAAAAATAAGACAGATAAGTTAAAATAAAAATATGAGGAAAAGTACACCATACAAACACTAACCAAAAGAAAAGAGGGATGACTATATCGATATCAAAGTAGACTTCAGAACAATGAATATTTCCAGTAATAGACAAAAAATTTTTAAAAACATAAAATGATAAAAATTTGATGATCAAAAAGCACAACTTTCCTAAATATGTATGCACATAATTACAGAGCTTCAAAATTCATGTAGTACAATTGATATAATGGAAAGGTAAAATAGATAAATAGATTAGTATGATAAACAATGGATTTGCTCCTCGGTGAGCAATTGATAAAATTGTAGACTTAAAGTCGGTGAGAATATAGTGAACCATACTATCAATGAAATTGACTTAATTCTTTTTTTTAATTTACCAAACAGTGTAGTACACATTCTTTCCCAGTGTTCAAAGAATTTTACTGGATAGACCACAGAACATAAAACAAGTCTCAATAAATTCAAAATGTCTGAAAACAGAAAATATGTTCCCTACAGTGGAGTTAAATTAGAAATATATAACAGAAAGACAATCGGAAATTTGACAAATTAATAGAAATTAATCAACATTTTAAAAAATAATCCATAGGTGAAAGAGAAAATAACTAGGAAAATTAAAAAGATTTTGAAATCAATGACAATGAAAACAAGATATCAAATTTATATGACAAAGATAAAACAATGCTTTAAAAAGAAATTTATGAATTTTCATTCTGTCATGCTCATGTTAGAAAATAAGGTAGACCTGACTTCCGGGAACATGGCGGTGTGAGCAGGGTGGCAGAAATCTCCTCCCAACATTATATTTATCTATGAAAATACAGCAAATACAACTATTCCTAAAAGAGAGACCAGAATACACAGGAAAGCGCACAGCGTGCAGCTACACCTGAGAGGACTCCGCACCCCACGAAGCGGGTAAGATATGGAGCCGCAACCGGCAGGACCGGAGCACTCCCCCACCCCAGCGCAGTGGTGGGAGGAGAGGATTCAGAGCGGGGAGGGAGTGGAAGTACAGGCCCGTGAAATAACCAGCCCCGGTGATCTGTGTGGGGAGCGCTGACACACATCACGTGGTGTAGTGGAGATTGGATAGACAGAGGGTGCAGGATCTGATCTAGGAACATGCCAGGTTGCTTGTAGCCAGCTCCCGGGAAGGAAAGGGAAGAGAAAAAAAAGAAAAGAAAAGAAAAGCGTGCACTTTTTTCAGCGGTCTTAAAGAAACAGGAGCCCAGCAGGGGACCGGATCACCCCAGCACACTGAGCACACCAGGCTGGGACTCCTGGGTAGTTTAGGACCCCTTAGCTGGTGACTGGGAAAGGGTGGCAGCACTTAGACTTCCCACAGAGATCAACAGACACCCATTTGTTCCCACTCCAAACACAGCTATAACGGGCCCTGCAGAGCAGCGTGGCCATAGCTCTGGAATAGTGGAGCAACAGCACCATCTACAGCATCCCCACAGAATCCACTCCCTGTGGGTGTTTTTTATTTTTTTTGTTTTATGTTTTTTGTTTTTTCTTCTCTTTCTTTTCTTTTTTCTCTTTTTCTTTTTTTTT
>JAQQAC010008864.1:1355139-1387909 GCA_029783875.1 Phataginus tricuspis | reverse complement strand
AAAAAAAACATAGGCAAAAATCTCTTGGACATAAACATGAGCGAGTTCTTCATGAACATATCTCCCCGGGCAAGGGAAACAAAATAAAAAATGAACAAGTGGGACTATATTAAGTTGAAAATCTTCTGTACAGCAAAGGACACCATCAGTAGAACAAAAAGGCATCCTACAGTATGGGAGAATATATTCGTAAATGATGCATCTGAGAAGGGGTTGACATCCAAAATATATAAAGAACTCATGCACCTTAACAAACAAAAACCAAATAATCCAATTAAGAAATGGGCAGAAGACATGAATAGACACTTCTCTAAAGAAGAAATTCAGATGGCCAACAGGCACATGAAAAGATGCTCCACATCGCTAATCATCAGAGAAATGCAGATTAAAACCACAATGAGATATCACCTCACACCAGTGAGGATGGCCAACATCCAAAACACAAACAATAACAAATGTTGGCGAGGATGTGAGAAAAGGGAACCCTCCTACACTGCTGGTGGGAATGCAAATTAGTTCAACCATTGTGGAAACAAGAAGGAAGGTCCCCCAAAAAACTCAAAATAGAAATACCTTTTGACCCAGGAATCCCACTCCTAGGAATTTACCCTAAGAATGCAGCAGCCCAGTTTCAAAAAGACAGATGCACCCCTATGTTTATTGCAGCACTATTTACAATAGCCAAGAAATGGAAGCAACCTAAGTGTCCATCAGTAGATGAATGGATTAAGAAGATGTGGTACATATACACAATGGAATATTATTCAGCCATAAGAAGAAAACAAATCCTACCACTTGCAACAACATGGATGGAGCTAGAGAGTATTATGCTCAGTGAAATAAGCGAAGCCGAAAAAGACAAGTATCAAATGATTTCACTCATATGTGGAGTATAAGAACAAAGAAAAAAAAAACTGAAGGAACAAAACAGCAGCAGACTCACAGAACCCAAGAACGGACTAATAGTTACCAAAGGGAAAGGGACTGGGGAAGATGGGTGGGAAGGGAGGGATAAGAGTGTAAAATGGGCATTACGATTAGCAGAAGTAATGTTGGGGGGGCATGGGGAGGGCTGTACAACTCAGAGAAGACAAGTAGTGATTCTATAGCATCTCACTACGCTGATGGACAGTGACTGTAATGGGGTTGGTAGGGGGACCTGACGAATGGGTAGTTTAATAACCATCATATTGCACATGTAATTGTAGATTAATGATACCAAAATAAATTATATGAAAAAAAGAAAAGAAAACAAGGTAGATCTAAATATCAGTAATCTTTGTTTCTACTTCAAGAAACTAGGAAAAAAGAGTGAATTAAGTGCAATTTTAAATTAAAAGTTTAAAAAAAGAAAGTAAAGGGTAAGGAGAAATCAATGAGATAGAAAGTGGAAAATAAGAAGTAATAGTAATAAAACCACGGTTGTTGTTTGAAAAGATTAGTAACATTAATAAACATATAGTAGGCTCATAAAAATTACCAATATCAAATGTGAAAGAGGGATATACCTATTGATTCTACATATATTACAAGGTTAATAAAAAATATTATGAATAACTTTATGCAATAAGGTTGACAGTTTAAATGACAATATTTTTAGAAAATAAAAGAGGGATAACGCTTCCTAATTCTTTATTTGAGGTTAGCATTTCTCCAAAACCAAGATCAGCCCTACATATTATAAGAAAGCAAACTATAAACTAAAATTTCTCAGGACGACAGAAGAAAAAGTCTTTTATAGTAAGAAATTCAGCAACACACAGAAAGCTATAATAACTCATGCATCTAGATTACAAGATTGATTTAACATTTGAAAATCAATTTTAATTAACATTAATAGAATAAAGATGAAAAACCATATGATCATCTCAACAGATGCAAAAAAGAACATCTGACAAAATCAGACTCCTATTCATTACAAAAAAAATTAAACAAGCTGGGAATAGAATGAAAATTTCTATTCTGGAAAAAGATACTTAAAAAAGAAAGTCAAGTAACAACATACTTAGTGATGAAATCTTTAATGCTTTCCCCTATTATTGGAGCCAAGGTAAGGATATTTGCTCTCACAACTTTTATTCAACATTAATTTTGTATTCCTAGCCCATACAATAAGGTAAGAAAAATAAAAGACATGCAGGTTGGAAAGGAAAAATTATGCTGTCTTTATTCCCAGACAACATGAACATGTAAAACAGAACCTCCTAAAATATATATACAGAAAAGCAGTTAAAATTAATAAGGGAATTTATCAAGGTTTCAGTATACAAGGTTGATACACCAAAAACAAAGTAGTTATATTTCTGTATATTAGCAACGAACAATTAGAAAAGAAAATTTTAAATACTCCATTTATAAAATATCTAAAAATAAGTTTAATAAACATGTACAGTGAAAACTACACAATATTGCTGAGAGAAATTCATGGGGACCTGCATAAATGGAGAGATATGTATAATGTTAGTGGCTTGGCAGCCTCAATATTGTTAAGATGTTAATTCTGATAAAACTCATCTATAGATTTAATATAACTGCAATGAAAACTCCAGCAAGATTTTTTTTTTTTTACAATTCCATTGTAAACTATTTTGCTATATAGTTACTTTAAGTCAAAGGAGATCTCTCTGCCCTCAGCATAGCACCCTTATTGGATTATTTAACCAGGCAGCAATCCTCTGAGGTAATTAATCCATACGAAGAGTCAAAGAGATTCACAGAAAGATGGTAGATATATTTACATTTCATAATGAGATGAATTTGTGGAATTTTAAGAAAGTAACAGATTCACTTAAAAATTCTGGTAGTGTGTGTATAATCTGTTTGTCCAGGGAGGTGTCATTGCCTACTCAAGACATTGCACAGGTTGAGAACATGCGACAGGAAAAATCTCTCTTCCTACATTTCGCAGCAACTTTGCTTTGTCCTGAGACCACAGATGTTCCAAAAGCTTTAAAAAAAGGTTTCTGTGTTTTGTTTTGTTTTTTTCCCACAAACGTCCTTTGGCACTAGTGGCTCTTTCTGAGGATTGTAAGAGGGTTGTTTTTAAGCAGAACTACTTACATTACAAAAATTTCTCTACAATATTTCGTCAATAATAACTAGTTTCCTTCTACAGGAACAACTACTTTAAAAAAGGCAGACTTCATTCACCTTCCTCAGTCCTGCTGATTCTTCACAGTTCTCGGCAGTCATTCACATTTCCAAAATGCCTTAAAGTCAGAATTCTACCTCTTCATGTATCAGAATCACTTCATGACTTCAGCTTACAGTCAGACCACATGGGTCTCCATTCTTGCTTCTGAGACAGAAACCCAGCAAGGACTCACTCTGGTTGGACCAACCATATTGGTAGAGCATTAAATAGTAAGTCTTCAGTCATTCAGTCAAATTAAAAGGGTTTGCACCATGAAGAACTAACCAGACAATGTACCAGGATGTGACTGTGGACATGACCTTTGTAATTTATGCCTATGGTCAACCTAATTCCAAAAGGGATTCTAGACAAATAGTGTTAGGAAACCTCAGAGAAGACAAGTAGTGATTCTATGGCATCTTACTATGCTGATGGACAGTGACTGTAAAGGGGTATGTGGTGGGGAGTTGATAATAGGGGAGTCTAGTAACCATAATGTTGTTCATGTAATTGTATATTAATGATAGCAAAATAAAAAATAATCATAATAAAAAAAGAAAGGACATAATAAACTTATAAGCAGAATAAAAAAAGACATGAAAATAAATATATAAACTAGAAGTCAAAACTGTAAATGGCCCAGTTATTTTAAATAAATGTTTAGTTTTAGGATAGTTGTAGATTTACAAAAAAATTATGGTAGAGTTCCTACGCACCCCGAGCCAGTTTCCCTTACTATCAGCACCTAATCTCAGTGTGGTACATTCAGTAGGACTAACAAGCCTTATTATTAACCAAAGTCTACTTTATTCAAATTTCCTTAGTCCTCACCTAACAGCCTTCCCCCGTCCAGTGCGCTGCCCAGAGCACCATGTTGCACTCAGTCTCACATCGCCTCAGGCTCCTCTAGGCTGTGACAGGTTTTCAGACTTCTTGTTTTTGATGACCTTGACACTTTTGAGGAGTACTTGCTAGACATTGTGTAGAATCTCTCTCATTTGGATTTTTCTGATTTTTTTTCATGATTAGCCTCAGGTTATGGTCTTATGCCAGTAAAATGCCACTTTATCACATTATGTCATTACATAAACATTTCAACATGAGTTGTCACTACTGACGTGACCCTCAATCACCTAGTTTAGGCAATGTTCATCGTATTTCTCCACTGTAAAGTCATTCCACACTGTAACTTTTAGAACAAGTACACTTTACCAAACTGTGCTTTTTGTAGGGAAATTGCTGTATACATCCCATAGCTAAGGGGTGCGGAGATGAGTTCCACTTCCTTGAGGGCAGAGTATATATATATGTATATTTAATTTGAAATTCTTTCATATAGGCTTGTTTCTTTTCTCTCATTTATTTACTCAATCACTTATTTGTCTCAGTGTGGACTCATGTACATTTACTTTATACTTTGGATTCTAATCTAATATTACTTATTAATTTATGTTCAAATTGTTGAGCTTTGGTCTTGGGGGCTCTCCCAGTTGTCTCCTGTTTGCCTTTGACACGTCCTCATTGTTTGCATATGATTCTGACACCGTAGGATGTCCCAGGCTTGTCTTGTCTAGTGCCTGCCCCAACCCTAGAATCAGTCATTTCTCTGAGGACTTGTGGTTCCTTTTATTGGAAAATGTTTCTAGAAACCAAGATCTGGTATGGGAGGAATGCCCCAACTTTTGTAATACAAATTTTC
The DNA here is from genome assembly GCA_029783875.1 of Phataginus tricuspis. NCBI lineage: Eukaryota > Metazoa > Chordata > Mammalia > Pholidota > Manidae > Phataginus > Phataginus tricuspis. The sequence goes on along the minus strand of JAQQAC010008864.1, from coordinate 1,383,077 downwards.
TCCATGTGACTGAAAGAACCGTGTATGCTTCTGTTCTCCCAGTGGATTCCCAGGTCATTTAAAAGTGTTTTGAATGTGGCATTTATGGGGAGTTTCAGACTAAGTAATATCCCCATTGTTTCCATTGAATAATTAATGTAAACAATGCAACATGGAATTTTACTGCATACAGACTAGAAATTTAGAACCGATCAACAACTTAGAGCATTGCTTCTCAAACTTTAATGTGAGTTCTACTCTCCTGGACAGTATTTAAAATGCAGATTTTCATTCAGTGGTTCTGGAGTAGGAGCTGAGATTCTGTATTCCTAACAAATTTCTTGGTGATCCCACACCTTTGATAGCAAGATCTTGAAACAGTTGTTGGCAGCTATTTTCTGTAAAGATATGAATAATAAGTATTTTAGGGTTTGTGGGAGATACGTTCTTCTCTGTGACAACTATTCAATTCCACTGTTGTGTTGTACACAGAACATAAAAAATAAGCATGGCTGTCTTCCAATAAAACTTTATTTATGGACACTGACTTTCAAATTTTATAAAATTTTCACATGTTACAAAATATGAAGGTAAAAACCATTCTTGCTTTTCTCTAGGGTCGTGCAAAATGTGGCAGTTTTTCTGACTCTTCCTTAGAAGAATGGCTCCCAAACCTTGTCACGTATCAGGATCTCCAGTAAGGAAGTTTAAAGTACAGTTTTCTAGATTCCATGCCAGAGGTGTGCCATTGAGCGTGTACTTTACAAAGCTCCATAGACAATTCTGATGCACAGCCAGGTTGGAAGGCCACTGGTGCGGGGGTCTTTGCCCAGCTGCTTCTCAGTCATAGCCATCTTCTCTCTGCTTGCACACTGCTGGTGAAAAGATGCTCCCTAATGCCTAAATTTGTTTCCTTTTGCTTCTACTTAGGAGCTCCTTCTTCCTTCCAAAACCTCTAATCTTACTTCTATCTAACATTGCTTCTAAAGTATTTGAACAATGCATCATCTCACTACCTTCAAAACTTAAATTTTCTCTTCGGCAGATTGAATACCCTCAGGTCCTTTAAGGATTTGTACACAATGTATTTCTAGTTTACTATCACTCAGATTTCACTCCTCTGGAACATTTTGTTTTTCACTTTCCCTTATCATTGATTGTACCCAGAACAGGTGAGATATGGCCACTGCAAAATCCTGGAAGACTGTTGGCCCCACTGGTTTGATATCTCTACTTTGGGTAATGCCACTGAAAATGACATTAGCTCTTCTCTTTCTTCTGACAGTCGGTTCACATTGCTGATTTATACTGAGCTTCTTACTATCCAAAATTCCTAAGACTTTTTTGAAAAGAAGTTAAATCAGGTCTCCATTTTTTATCTACATAGGGGTGCTCTGAATGCAAATGCTATCATCTATATTTATCCCTATGATATTTGTCATTGTGTTTTTGGCCTACTGCTCTTGCCATTTTAAAAATTGTCATTTACATCTGGGCTAGGTGGTTGCTATAAAGGCTCCCAACTTATTTGTACTTTCCTTTATCCCTGGACTTTGATAATACCTCCTATATTGACTCCTTTTAACAAATGGAACAATAGAAAATACGACAAAAGAGACCCAAGAAATGATTGCAATGGAAGTTTGTCTTCTCTTTTGCTGCTCTTTGAACCATGAGAAAACAAGGTCAACAAGCCCAAGTTAGTCTGCTGGAGGATAAAATGTCATGTGGAGAACTAGGGCACCCACAGTCAGCCATCCAAGCCAACATGAAGTTGATTACAGACACATAAACGAGCCTCAGCCAAGACATTAAGCTCAGCCCAGGTCTGCAGATCTGCCATACTGAACCTAACCCAGACTATTGAACTGTAAAACTATGAGCTAATAAATGCCTGCTGTTTTAAGTCACAAAGTTTTGGCTGATATTTATACAGCAAAAGCTAGTTTATGTAACATCTGATATAGCCCATGTCCTTTCCACTTGCATATCACTCACAATTTGGTGCAATTTGGTACATTCCTATATCAAAACTTTTGAGTAGGTGCTGACTAAATAAAGAGTTTTGAGATGTAACTCTAATGTTGACATTGGCTAGTCTCTCTGTTCAGCTAGCTATTAAATACTCTATCTACTTTACATGCAGCCCACAATTTACAAAGGAAAAATTACATTGGAATAAAAGATAGTATTAGATTATAAGTTTAACATATTTCTGCCCTCTGATTAGTCTGGAAGACTATGTTCTATTTTCTAATGTCACAATATTGTTTGTGTTCAGAATGTTTAAAGTATTTCAAAATGCATTATCTTCATCTAAAAAGTTAAAGCTTTCCTGAGAATGACAGTCATTGCTTCATATTATGGAAACCAAAAGAATAAAACTATTGGACATTTGAAAAATCTCTCTCCTACTGATGAAAATATAAGCTTTCTAAATGCAATGAATTTCTTTTCCTTTTTTCTATTTTAAACTTGTATTTTTATTTTCTTCCTTAGACCCCTAACTACTGCCTTTACAATCTGAAATAGAAGTGCTGAAATCTTGAGTGTAAGAGTTAGGAAAAAGAATGAAAAAGACATTTCCTGCATAATTAGTAGCAGGAAATACCAGAAATTTCATCCAAAATACTCTTTTCCCTACAGATTTCATTTTGTTTCATTTATTATTTTTATTTATTTATTTTTAAAAGCAGCATATTATCTGCTTCAGTGCATTTATTACCTTCATGGTGACTACAACTATTACATGTTAAATAGAAATAAAACATTAGAGCAGCTTTGACATAATCAGAGATAGCAAACAGATGACTTTAAGGTACTACAGAATACCGCAGTGGAAAGGCACTCAGATGAGATTCAGGTAGTCCTGATAGGATCGTCTCATATGCAAATTACTTGTTCTGAGACTTTGGGCAATTTGACTTCAAGATTTAATAGTAACTAATATATTGGATGTATGTGAGGACTACATGAGTGTATAATAAATTGTGATTAATCAATAAATAATGGCTATTATAAAATTAATAATAAAAGAAAACGTCTAATAAGAACTTACTTTGTGTCAGATACTTGGTTAAGGGATTGCCTTGAATGGAGTGGTAAGATGTGGCATCTGGAGCCAAGGCTCATCAGCGCTCCTCGTATCAGCTCTTATACACACCGTGTGCACTGTATCTTACTGCTCACCAACAGACCAGTGCCAATCCTGGTCCAAGAGGCCAGTGGAAACCAGATCAGAACATCTCTGCTTGCATAGCGGCTTAACTAAGTTGCCTTTAAGACCACTCTCCTCTCCTCATGTGGCCACACCCAGCTGTAAAAGAGGCGGGGAAAATAGTCTTTATTCTAAACAAACATGCAGTTAAAAACGGAATTCCATTACAATGAGAAAAATGGAATTTCAAGGAATAAACTAGAATTCTGTTACACATATTTAACATATTAATTCTTCAAACACATTCATTTCAGTAGGAAAGATAGAAGAAAAAGTAAGGGGGGGTAACACTAAAACATTTTACCCAATTCTGTTTTGTCTAGGGCTAGTTCAGGGATTATATCTGATTAGAAAATTATTTTCTTGGCAGTCTGAATGTTAGCACACTATAGTTCCTGCCTTCCTGTCTTCCTGCCTCCCTCACTTTCTGTCTTCTTCCCTCTCTCTCCCCGTCTTTCTTTCTTTATTCTTCTAAATCAGGACAAGAATTAACTTCTAAAGGTGCTGACACATCATGAAGTCTAAATATAATTTATTTTTCCATTTTAGAACCTACACAAAATTTGACTTTGTGAATAAAAACATGTCATCCATTTGTAAGAAACAAAACTAAATTAAACCTCCTTTTATTATGGTTCAGGTAAACAGGTTTGAAGGCAGCCTCAGGGAAGAGTGAAGAAAATGACATAACAATTTCTACTTTCATTAAGAACTATTCTTAAAATATCTCAATTGATTTTTATAGTTTTTTTTAATTCCTAGATCTTCATATTTTGCTCCCTGAAACATTGTAATTTCCTGATTTCAGTAGTTAATGTCTCTATCCTTGTTTATTTCTTTTGTAATACAGGGTAGTAAATACTACAGACATAGTATTCTCATAACAAAAGTTTATACATTTCATTTATAAGAAGAATGACTATCTTAAGGATTCATAATATATGCTATAAATTTCTGTATTAGTTTTCTAGGGCTGTCATAACAAATTACTAGAAACTTGTTGGCTTTAAAGAGCAGAAATTTCTTCTCTTAGAGTTCTGGAGGTCAGAAGTTCAAAATCAAAGTGTTGACAGGGTTGTTTCCTTCCGGAGATTCTGCAGGAGAATTCCAGGCTCTCTCCTGACTGTCAGGGGCTGCTGGAAATCCCTGGTTCGCGACTCCATCTCTGCAGTCTCTGCCTCCACTTTTCAACTGGCTTCTCTGCGTGTGTCTCCTTTTGCCTCTCTTATAAGGGCATATGGGATGGCATTTAGAGCCCACCTGGATGATCCATAGAAATCTCCTCTTCTTAAAATCCTTCATTTAGTTACATTTGCAAAGATCTTTTTCCAGAATAAGGAGATATTTGCAGGTTCCAAGGATGAACACTTAGTGTTTTTGGGTGGCCATTATTAACCTACAACAATAGCTTATGAATGTTTAACCCTTAGTGTTTTGAGGTGTTAAAGTAATCGTGACAGAGTTCAACTTTTTACACTGAATGTAACAAGTTTTACGTTTGGTAGACTTTACCACTTTGTAAAAATTTCGAGTAAAATGTGTTTCTCATAGAGTAAATGAAATTCTTTCTGAGGAGGCTCCTTATGTGTTTATAATATGACAACTATTCTGGAAGTGAAGAAAGACTCCCAAGTAACTGACATGCAAGACCATAAGCTCTCCTCATTGATTGCCTTTCACCTCCCCCTTGCAAGTACTTTAGCAAAGCTAGGGAGTTTTAAATAAAAAAAGTGGCCAAAATCATAGTCTTCACTAGGCATTGTGGGTAAAATTGTAACATTTCCAGAATATCTCGCCTGGCTTTAGTGCATCTGCATATAAATAGGCGTTCAGTGGTGGAAAGAAGTATGGCTTTGGTGTATTTGCATATCCTCAGGGGTGGAGAGAAGTTCATCTCCATATCAATGGGTAATTACCTGGGCAACAGAGGGCTTATCTGTACTTGAGAGGTGAGGGGGAGGGCCGGTTTTGCAAGAGAGAAGGGCCCGGACTGGAGTTTGTGAGCAATAAACAGATTTTAAATTTTATTTCTCCCTTTGACTGATTTCGGTTATTAGAGATATTTTGCTCCAGGATTTCCTCTCCCCAGACTTACAGGCATTCATCAGCCCTGGGTAGAATACGTAGCCTCTTGCTCTACTGAACGGGTAAACTTCTCCCCATTGAATTCAAGGACACTTTGCTTTGCCAAGAGACAAATATTTATTATTAACACACATGCTGTGGGAATGCACCAAACAAGTCCTTATACAGGCTGTCTGAAAACAGGAACCAGCTCCTGAGGTGGACGGTGGGCAGAGGGTAGTAAGCCTGATGAATTCCATGTATTGTGACACAAAATAAATATAAATTAAGTCCAGTTATACTGTCTTAAAAATAGGCTATATGATTAAACTTGCTATAATTTTTCTTGTAGTTTATATGCGTATATTCAGCTGATATATAATTTTACATTGGTGAATACTTTGCAAAGACTGTGGGAGGTGGCAAAGAAGATTCTTCACATGTATAATATATTCAATTGCACTTCTTTCAACTCAAGTGTTTATTAATTTTCCTATAGCTCATCTCTCAAAATGCTTTTATTCCTATTCAAAGATGATGATAAAAATGTAGTTTTGAGCAGGGATTATCATTTTTGGGCAACAATTTTGATCATTTAGGCAAAAAAGGAAGAAGGAAAGAGTTCAATAGAAAGATGTGATGATTCAGCCAAGGGACAACCCAGGATGAGCCAGTCATTTCGCTACAGATTGAGGGCAAAGTGTACACTGTAGAGATAAAGTGGAAGGAGGAAAAATGAACACCTGTTTTAAGGGTAAAGTAAAATTACATGGTGGGAGGGATACATTAATTTGTATTTTTAAAGTTCATTTGTCCTTGTTACAGGGCCGATTTAATATTTGTTTCTCTTCTGTCAAGAGTTTGAATCAAATCAAGCTGCCAGACTTGGAATGCTGAAACTTGGCTTATAGCACTGTTTTCCCTCCCAAACGATGTAGTGGAAATAACTCACCTTGATAAAGAGCGATCAACAGTAATATTACTTAAGAATCAATCCACCAATATTTACTATTCTAATGTTTTATGAATAGATGTCTTTAAAGACCACAAAACAAGAACCATGATGAGTAAGTGTTAATGGATAAGATATTGTTGATTGTTACCTTTAATGTATGATTTTCAAAGATTCAGATTTATAAAGTGAAACCAGTGTTATTAGTCATAAAGAATTTAACGTATGCAATATGTCACAGACTAGTTCCCTGAGAAGAGATAGCAAGAGACTTAAGGACTAATCTGGCACATAAATAATTTATTGTCACAATATACCTTCTCGTTACTCATTAATTTTCACACATTACGTATTTCTCATGCTGTAGTAAGAGATTCCATTTTCTGGTTTGCCTTCATGTCAAAAGAAGGTCTGATGAATTGATTTAGTTATTCTGTTAACAACCTCCATTCAGAAGCCTTGTTTGAAAATGGAATTCCCTTACAGAGCAGTTCACCAGACTGTGCTGGATACTGATAGTATGTCTTTACTTCGAAAGGGCAGGTAGAAGTATCTACGAGGAAAACATCTTGGTTTGTGTACTATATCCTTTGGCAAACAGTATGTCATTAGATTAAGAAAAATATTGTGACCTTTTTGAGCAGCAAACTCTTCAAAAGTATAGGGCTCAGGACAATAAATTAAGAATCTGGATTTTAATTCTGACATGGTTACTAATTAACTGTGATTCTAAGGAAATTATTTTCTTCTTTCATGCTTAAAAAATGAAAATAATAATATCTTTACTTTATAGAGTAGGTTTAAAGAACATATATATTAGTGTGTATGTATAAGCACTTTGACAATCATAAGAATTATACAAATGTAAGACTTTTTAAGTACTATTAATAAGTACTTGTTTGGAGAAAAAAAATGCGTGCGTGTGTGTGTGTGTGTGTGTGTGTGTGTGTGTGTGTGTGTATCAGGATACATATATATGGGAACCGTGTTTTTTATTTGTTCTTCTCCTGGCCTCTGTTCCATGCACATTAGGCTATGACTTCATTTAAGTAGTTCCATCTGGGACAAAAAGTAAAGAAAAGTTGAGGAAGTAATATCATGGCTTCTCAATCTTCCAGACCACATTTCCCTAGAGTTCAGGGTATGCCAAGCCTGGGAATAGTTTACAACATTCTATACTTAAAAAAAATTCCTTCCTCCAACAATACAAATTCCTCTGGAAAAGCATCCAGGATAACATTCAGCATGTTTATAAATACACCCAATGCATGTCTCCATTACTGGAGTAGCCAGCAGGAACTGATTGTTGGGGTATTTATGGAAAACATATGCAAAAATGATGCTAATTACAGAGCACTCACCAAGTGGTGAGAGTTTGAATTCATTTTCCCCAGATTAGACATTGAGAAGCAGTAGAAAAAAATTTAACTCATGGGCCCCCTAGGGAGAAATTTTACCTGTATTGGATGCAAAAGAGATTTCCAGCAGAAACGACCTCCCTTCTTTGGTGGCCTCCTTTAATGAGGCTTTGTTTGAGGCTCTCTGAGTAGTATTAACTACATTCTTAAGGTTGTTTTCTGAACATTAGTTGTGTCAACAGTATTTAATATATTGTTAATGGAAGGTGAGATTTTTATCAGTCATTCAAATTGCAATGCATATGATGCTAGGCTTGTTTCTGATAGTTTGTATATGGTACCAAAAAAAATCCTGAATGGATCACCAGTAGGGTGAGCAGTACATACATGCACATGCACACATCTATTGCATTGCTGAGAGAAGAGAGGAAAAACAAAACAGAAAATAAGAAAGGGAATGAGATAAAGGAAAGGAGAAAGTTACAAGTCATCATCAAATGCCCCAAATGGCTCTCTGTGGAGTCCATGCATTCAGCAGCCTAGATTTGGTGTTGACAAGATCTACACAGATTTGTGGAAATGGCCCTGACTCCAGAATGCTACTCTGGTAGGCTCTAGCCACTCTGAAAGTATTAGCTATGTTTACAATTTAGCAAGTGAGTGGAGAATTAAGTTAATATTATTATATACAACGTTTCCTCAGCTGCTAACTAATGCCAGGCTAACTGTTTCATAACTGAAAATAAATAGAAACTAAAGGACTCTGGCAGCAGGAAATGGTACTAGGCAGCCAGGAAACTCGAAAGTGAATAATGGTAGCATGATTCATCAGCCATGAGTAATTGCTATAGAAGTACTAATCTCAATCTACAAACTCAGTTTTTCTATCTTTGAAATTTAATCTTTGCTTTAAGTCCTCATTCTTCCAGGTAATGGATATTTTTCCTAAAGTTGCACCTCCATTATAGGAGGCTTACAAGGTGCTAAGGGATTACAAACTGACCTAAGCCAATTTCTTCTCTGTAGATAATGGCAGCCTCCCAAGAAATTTAATTCTAAGGTTAAAAAGAACGTAAGTCTCAGATCAAACTCTACTATATATATACCACATACATACACACATGCACTCACACACAGAAAGTGACAAAGACAGAGAGAAATCTATTAAGCAAACTTATTAGTTAGCCAGTACAAACAGTTTATAAATCTATTTTTCAATCTTTACAGAGTCCCAGTTCTCTGTTATTTAATGTGTTCCAACCACCACCTTACATGAAGTGTGCCCTAAAGCAGATGTGATAATCCTCTAGAGGCTGGATTCCATTATCTTTACCATTGTCAATAGGTGTCAAGAATTCTGAAACTCCCATGTTACTCTACATAGCTTTCTGAATACTGGAAGAAGACATGAGACTCTTGGATCAGAGGCAAAAAAGTTATTATAATAATACCAATAACTAGAGTATTTGCACTGGTTCTCTGAGCCCCAATTCCTACATGGCAATATCTATCCTGCATACTTAATCAGATACATAACAGCAGAGTAAACCTAAGCTTAGAGAACTCTGAATCTTTTATACTGAATAGTGAATCTCACTACATCATTCTTTAGGGAGAGGTACTGTCTTTATCTTTTAAAGCTACAAGACAAGGATTGGAAATTTTTTTGTAAAGGGCAGATAAGCTTTGTTGGTCAAATATAGTCCCTGCTGCATATGCTTCTTTTTTTTGTTTGTTTCTTTCTTTCTCACATAACTCTAAAAATTTAAAAACTACTTTTAACTCACAATACATAAAAAATTGGCTTCAGGTTGAATTAAGCCCATTGGCCATTGTTTGCCAACTCCTACACACACACACACACACACGAAAAAAAAAAAACTTTCTATCTGACCAAGGCAGAACCAATCTCTATCTTTCTAGACTGTTCATAATACCATAAGCATTGAAAAGGTAATCCAGAACAAGAACAGTTAGTGCCTCTGCTCAAAGACATGTAGAAACCTGAAATAGCCATGGAAAATTATCTCCAAATGATACCTACCCTTCATCTGTACACTGCCTTGGTTTCTGGTGAATTTTCCCATGAGTATGCCACCCCCTCAGCACTCTGACTAGTCTTGCATACAGAAGCTGGGACCAAATTTGTTCCGGTGTCTTGCATAGCATTTAATTTAGACTATTACCAAGATGACTCCAAGCAAGCAAGAATAAGGATGTATCAAATATTTAATTCAATCCACATTCTGTAACAGATTTACTGGTACTGAAGAAAGTATGTTTCTAAGATTTTTTATGCTATTAATAAACAACTAATTTCACTAATAAAAACCGGTTTTGACAGTTTTCTAATTAGTTAAATATCTGTTGCAATCAGATATTATGATAGCTGAAGATCTTATAATATCCACCTCTAGATAGCAGCTTCTCTGATATAATGCTCCTTGACCACTCCTGGGAGAAGATTCTTAATTAGAACACTGGCTGCACATGAAATCTCAAAATGTGCATGCTTAACCATTCTAATGAAAATTACACATGTTCTAACACTAGGTTCAGAGGGAGCACCTGGTTGTTGTCATTATCACTCATTATCACTTGTGTATGCAGGTGTTTGCTGAATTATCTACCGAGAATCATCAGTCATAAGTCCCTACAGATGCATCAATTTTCTACAACCACAAAACTGCTCAGGGTTCACCCTCTTTCAGTTATTTTGATAACCTTTTGAAGTGGCAGGAAACTTAATTATACCTGTTCTTCTCTTGGACCTACTTTGGACTATTGCCTGGGCCATATCTATATGCATGGAAACTCCATGAGATCAGTGCAGGCTCATCTTCCAAAACAACACCCTCAAGACATTGCTATTCTAATGTTCCTGTGCTATGCTGAGGCATAGAAAGTTTTGTAATTTTGCTGTTTTCTTAGAGATGAAATGTGACTGAAGTATAGGACTCTTTGGTTTTCAGTTCAATTGTCTACTCCCATAGGGGTGGATGACAAGACCCAAGCATTTTCTCAGGGACACATGCTAAAACCTAACTCTGTTATTAAATCTCTTATCCTATTCCCCCCTTCTTTTAGCCTCATCTCAGTATCTAGAGAAGTGTTGTCCAGTAGAATTTTCTGTCATAATGGATATGTTCTATATCTGTGCAGTCTAATATGATAGCCGCTAATCACATTGGGATCTTGAGCATTTAAAATGTGGTTAGTGTAACCAAGTAACTGAATTTGAATTTTGTTAATTTTAATTAACTTAAATGACTTCAAGTGACTAGTGACTACCATATTAGATAGTGCAGCTCTAGAATCTTTATGTAATCTAGGTGGGTAACAATTAATAGCAAGGTAGAGAAATTTTCTAATACATATTTCCTATTTTTCAAAATGTATTTTTTTATTCCCTAAGTTATTGTGAAATTTTTAAGCCAAGAATTGGCTTTGTTTCAAAAGATGCGTCTATTGGTGAATTCTACCAAACATTTAAGGAAGAAAGGATACAAATTCTCTACAATCTCTTTCAGAAGATAGAGGTAGAGGGAATACTTTCCAACTCATTCTATGAAGCCAGCATTACCTAGTTAAACAAAGATATTACATGAAAAGAAAATTATACACCAATATCTCTCATTTACATAGATTCAAATAAAATATTAGAAAGTAGAATTGAAAAAAAGCATAAAAAGAATTATATACCCCACCAAGTGGGATTTATCACAAGTGTGTAAGGCTTGTTCAACATTAAAAATCAATGAATGTAATCTATCACATCAACAAACTGAAAAAGAAAAATCACATGATCTTATCAATAGATATAGAAAAAGCATTTGACAAAATCCAATACTCATTCATGAAAAAATTCTCAGTAAATTAAGAATAGAGGGGAATTTCCTCAAATTCATAAAGACAATCTACAAAAATACTAAAGTTAGCATTATACTTAATGGTGATAAACTCAAAAGCTAAGATCAGTAAGATCAGACAAAAGCCAAGGATGTCACTCATACCACTCCTTTTCAACATCATACTGGAAGTCTCACTAATGCAATAAAGCAAGAGAAGGAAATAAAAGGTATACTTATTAGAAAGGAAAACATAAAACTGTCTTTGTTTACAAATGACATATTGTCTATGTACAAAATTTAGGAGAATGGGCAATAAAATCTGTAACTAATAAGCAATTATAATAAAGTTGCAGGATGCAAGGTTAATACACAAAAGTCAAATGCTTGCCTATATACTAACAGTGAATAAGTAGAATTTGAAATTAAAAACACAATACCATTTACATTAGCATCCTCCAGAATTAAAAAGTTATGTTTCAATCTAACAAATATATACAAGATATGTATGAAGAAAACTATAAAACTCTGATTTAAATGGGTAGATATTCCATGTATATGGATAAGAAGACTCAATATTGTTACAATGTCAGTTCTTCCCAACTTGATAAACAGATTCAATGTGGTCCAAATCAAAATTCCAGAGATGCATTTTTATGGATATCAACAAACTGATCCTGAAATTTACATGGAGAGGCAAAAGACCCAAAAGAGCAAACACAATATTGAAGGAAAAAGAAAACAAAATTGAAGTACTAATGCTACACAACTTCATAACTTACTATAAAAAAGCTACAGTACAAGATGTTGGTGTGAATACGGTGACAGAAATCTCCTCCCAAAACCATACATACTTTGAAAATACAGTGAATACAACTATTCCTAAAAGAGTGACCAGAAGATACAGTACACCAGCCAGGATACATCTACATCTGCGAGAACTCGACATATCACGAAAAGGGTAAGATACAAAGCTGTGATACGGTGGGACCAAAGCACTTCCCCAACCCCAGCTCGCTGGTGGGAGGAAAAGAATCAGAGTGGGGAGGGAGTGGAAGCACAGGACTGCTAAATAACCAGCCCTGGTGATCTGCACCAGGAGCACAGACACACATCGCATGGTGTACTGGAGATTAGAGGAATGGAAAAGCAAAATCCGAAACTAAGACTGAGAACAGGTTCCCACAGCCAGCTGCCCTGGGACAAAAGCAAAGCAGGTGCTTTAAAAGCCTTAAAGGGAAAAGGGTTTAAAAGGTGGACAAAAATCACCCTGGCACATTTAGCCCAGCAGGCTGGGAACTTTAAGGAACTTCAGGCACCCTAACTGCCTGGATGGCAACACAGCACCGAAGCCCCTCATGGCGATAAGAAGCCTGCCATTCATTTCCTCACTTCCAGCCCACCGCCGCACTGCAAGCGAACTGGCTGAGCCGGGAGCAGCCCCACCCACAGCAACCACACAGAGGCATCCCCCAGCGTGCAGCTAACTGGGCCAGACCCAGAGGCTACACCCTGACCACAACCGACTGACACAGACAGAGGAGTCCGGAAGGCACAAAGGGGCTATGTTTTTTCCCCAAACACACGCTGTTTGCCTGCAACCCCACCAGTGCCCTAGGCCATCCTGAGGGCCGCCCCACCCATGGCAGCTCAGGGGATTAACCAGAAGGCTGCTCCCTGTGTGCAGTTGCCAGGCACAGGCAGCTGAGTCCGGCACAGAGTCCCAAAAGTATGAAGAGCCACCATTCTCATGGGAGAACACACGCTACTTGCCTGCGACCCCCACCAGTGCCCTAGGCCATCCCAAGGCAGCTCAGAGGATTAACCCAGAGGCTTCCCCCTGCACCCGGTTGCTGGCACAGGAGCAGGAAACTAGTGGGGAGTCTGGGAAGCACGTAGGGGCTCTGTTCTCATGGTGAACAGTGCTGCTCACAGGCAAACACCACCAGTGTCCTAGTCCTAGGCCACCCCAAGGGCCGCCCCATCCACGGAATCTCAGGGAATTAACCCAGAGGCTTCTCCCTGTGTGCAGGTTGACTGGTACAAGCAGTGGAGACTGGAAAGGCAACCAGCAAACAGGAAGGGATTTTGTTCTCCCAGCGGACACACGAGCCACTCACTGGAGATCACTTCCATCGCCATGAAAAGGCAGAAGAACCTTGTTCAGTCCCAAATCCCTCAAACAACAGAGAGAGGGCCTGGTGAGTCTTAAATCACCTGTCTTCCTGAAAAAGAATTCAAAATAAAAGTCATAAGCATGCTGATGGAGCTACACAGAAATATGCAAGAGCTAACGGTTGATTTCTGGAGGGGGATAACAGAACTGAAACAATGGAAGGTGTAAGAGCAGACTCAATGAAGTGCAAGTGACTGTTAATGGACTAGATTTCATAGAACAGGAATACAGAGAGGCTGAGGCAGAGAGAGATAAAATGATCTCTATGAATGAAAGAATGTTAAGAGAACTGTGTGACCAATCCAAACGGAACAATATTCGCATTATAGGAGTACCAGAAGAAGAAGAGAGAGAAAAAGGGAAAGAAAGTGTCTTTGAAGAAATAATTGTGGAAAACTACCCCAAAGTGCAGATGGAAATAGTCTCTCAGACCATGGAAGTCCACAGATTACCCAGAACAAGGGACTCAAGGAGGACAACACCAAGACATATAATAATTAAAATGGCAAAGATCAAAGACAAGGACAGAGAATTAAAAGCAGCCAGAGAGAGAAAAATGATCACCTACAAAGGAAAACCCATCAGGCTATCATCAGACTTCTCAACAGAAACCCTACAGGCCAGAAGAGAATGGCATGATATATTCAACACAATGAAACACAAGGGCCTCAAACCAAGAATACTGTATCCAGCAAGGTTATAATTTAAATTTGAAGGAGGGATTAAACAATTCCCAGATAAGCAAAATTTGAGGGAATTTACCTCCCACAAACCATCTCTACAGTGTATTTTAAAGGGACTGCTCTATATAGAAGTGCTCTGAAGGCTAAACAGATGTCACCAGAGAAAATAAAACCACAGCAAAGAAGGTAGACCAACCAAATACTAACTAAATGAAAAATAAAAACAGCTATCCACAAATCAGCCAAGGGAAACACAAAAGAGTACAGAATAAAACACCTAACATATAAAGAGAGGAGGAGGAAGAAAAAGAAGGGAGAGAAATAAAGAATCATCAGACTGTGTTTATTATAGTGTAATAAGTGAGTTAAGTTAGACTGTTAGATAGTAAGGAAGCTATCCTTGAACTTTTGGTAACCATGAATCCAAAGCCTGCAAAGGCAATATGTACATATATATTGATAATCACCCTAAATATAAAAGGACTGAATGCACCAATCAAAAGACATAGAGTAACAGAATGCATAAAAAAGCAAGATGCATCTATATGCTGCCTTCAAACCCAAAGACATACACAGACTAAAAGTGAAGGGATGTAAAATGTTATTTCATGCAAACAATAGGGAGAAAAGAGAAAAAAGCAGGTGTTGCAGTACTTCTATCAGACAAAATAGATTTCAAAACAAAGAAAATAACAAGAGATAAAGAAGGACATTACATAATGATAAAGGGGTCAGTCCAACAAGAGGATATAACCATTATAAATACCTATGCACCCAACACAGGAGCACCTACATATGTGAAACAAATACTAAAAGAATTAAAGGAGAAA
Source organism: Phataginus tricuspis (assembly GCA_029783875.1). Lineage (NCBI taxonomy): Eukaryota > Metazoa > Chordata > Mammalia > Pholidota > Manidae > Phataginus > Phataginus tricuspis. The sequence continues at coordinate 1,367,970 of JAQQAC010008864.1, read as the reverse complement.
ATAGAAGGCAATGCATTCATTTTAGGAGACTTCAACACACCACTCACTCCAAAGGACAGATCAACCAGAGAATAAGTAAGGACACAGAGGCAGTGAACACACTAGAACAGATGAACCTAACAGATATCTACAGAACTGTACACCCAAAAGCAGCAGGACACACATTCTTCTCAAGTGCACTTGGAACATTTTCCAGAATAGACCACATACTAGGCCACAAAAAGAACCTCAGTAAATTCAAAAATATTGAAATTGTACCAGCCAACTTCTCAGATCCCAAAGGTATAAAACTAGAACTATATTGTGCAAAGAAAACAAAAAGGCTCACAAACACACGCAGGCTTAGCAACATGTTCCTAAATAATCAATGGATAAATGACCAAATTAAAACACAGATCAAGCAAAATATGGAGACAAATGACAACAACAGCACAATGCCCCAACTTCTATGGGACACAGCAAAGGCAGTTATAAGAGGAAAGTGTATAGCAATTCAGGCCTATTTAAAGAAGGAAGAACAATCCCAAATGAATAGAATAAATTCACAATTTTTGAAACTGTAAAAAGAAGAGCAAATGAAGCCCAGTCAGCAGAAGGTGGGACATAATAAAGATCTGAGAAGAAATAAATAAAATTGAGAAGAATAAAACAATACAAAAAATCAACGAAACCAAGAGTTGGTTCTTTAAAAAATAAACAAACTGGATAAACCCCTAGCCAGACTTGTTAAGAGAAAAAGGGATTCTACACACATAAATAGAATCAGAAATGAGAAAGCAAAAATCATGACAGACACCACAGAAATACAAAGAATTATTAGAGAATACTATGAAAATCTATACGCTAACAAGCTGGATAACCTAGGAGAAATGGACAACTTTCTAGAAAATATATAACCTTTCAAGTCTGACCAAAAAAGAAACAGAAAATCTAAACAGACCAATTACCAGCAACGAAATTGAATTGGTAATCAAAAAACGACCCAAAAACAAAATCCTGGACCAGAGGGATTCATCGCTGAATTTTATCAGGCATTTAGAGAAGACATAATACCCATTCTCCTTAAAGTTTTCCAAAAAATAGAAGAGGACGGAATATTTCCAAACTCATTCTATGAAGCAGGCATCACTCTAATACCAAAACCAGGCAAAGACACCACAAAAAAAGAAAACTACAGACCAATATCCCTGATGAACGTAGATGCAAAAATACTCAACAAAATATTAGCAAAACGAATTCAAAAATACATCAAGAGGATCATTCACCATGATCAAGTGGGATTCATCCCAGGGACGCAAGGATGGTACAACATTCGAAAATACATCAAAATCATCCACCACATCAAAGAAAAGAAGAACAAAAACCACATCATCATCTCCATAGATGCTGAAAAAGCATTCAACAAAACTGAACACCCATTCATGATAAAAACTCAACAAAATCGGTATAGAGGGCAAATACCTCAACACAATAAAGGCCATATATGATGAACCCACAGTTTGAAAGCTTTTCCCCTAAGATCGGGAACAAGACAAGGATACACACGCTCTTGCTTTTATTCAACTTAGTACTGGAGGTCGTAGCCATGGCAATTAGAAAACACAAGGAAATAAAAAGCATCCAGACTGGTAAGGAAGAAGTCAAACTGTCTCTGTTTGCAGATGACATGATACTGTACGTAAAAAACCCTAAAGAATCCACTCCAAACTACTAGACCTAATATTGGAATTCAGCAAAGTTGCAGGATACAAAATTAATACACAGAAATCTGTTGCATTCCTATACACTAATGATGAAATAGCAGAAAGAGAAATCAGGAAAACAATTCCATTCACAAGTGCATCAAAAAGAATAAAATACCTAGGAATAAAGCTAACGAAGGAAGTGAAAGACCTATACACTGAAACAATAAGATGCTCTTAAGAGAAATTAAAGAGGACACTAATAAATGGAAATTCATCCCATGCTCTTGGGCAGGAAGAAATAATATTGTCAAAATGGCCATCCTGCCTAAAGCAATCTACAGATTCAATGCAATGCCTATCAAAGTACCAACAGCATTCTTCAATGAACTGGAACAAATAGTTCTAAAATTCATATTAACCACAAAAGACCCCTAATAGCCAAAGCAATCCTGAGAAGGAAGAATAAAGCATGGGGGATCTCACTTCCCAACTTCACGCTCTACTACAAAGCCACAGTAATCAAGACAATTTGGTACTGGCACAAGAACAGACCCATAGACCAGTGGAACAGAATAGCAGAATAGAGAGTCCAGATATTAACCCAAGCATATATAGTCAATTAATATACAATAAAGGAGCCATGGATATACAATGGGGAAATGACAACCTCTTCAACAGCTGGTGTTGTCAAAACTGGACAGCTATATGTAAGAGAATGGAACTGGCTTATTGTCAAATCCATACACAAAAGTAAACTCAAAATGGATCAAAGACCTGAATGTAAGTCATGAAACGAGAAAACTCTTAGAAAAAAATATAGGCAAAAATCTCTTGGAAAGAAACATAAGCAATTTCTTCATCAACATATCTCCCAGGCAAGGGAAACAAAAGCAAAAATGAACAAGTGGGGCTATGTCAAACTAAAAAGCTTCTGTACAGCAAAGAACACCATCAGTAGAACAAAAAGACATCCTACAGTATGGAATATAAATTGCATATCCAATAAGGGGTTGACATCCAAAATATATAAAGAGCTCATGCACCTCAACAAACAAAAGGCAAATAAGCCAATTAAAAAATGGGCAGAGAATCTGAACAGACACTTCTTCAAAGAAGAAATTCATATGGCCAATAGGCACATGAACAGATGCTCCACCTTGCTAATCATCAGAGAAATGCAAATTAAAACCACAATGAGATATCACCTCACACCAATTAGGATGGCCAACATCCAAAAGACAAACAACAATAAATGTTGGTGAGGATGTGAAGAAAGAGGAACCCTCCTACACTGCTGGTTGGAATGTAAATTAGTTCAATCATTGTTGAAAGCAGTATGGAGGTTCCTCAAGAAACTCAAAATAGAAATATCATTTGACCCAGAAATTCCACTCCTAGGAATTTACCCTAAGAATGCAGCAGCCCAGTATGAAAAAGACATATGCACCCCTATGTTTACCATAGTACTATTTACAATAGCCAAGAAATGGAAGCAACCTAAGTGTCCATCAGTAGATGAATGGTTAAAGAAGATGTGGTACATATACACAATGAAATATTATTCAGCCATAAGAAGAAAACAAATCTGATAATTTGCAACAATGTGGATGGAGCTAGAGGGTATTATGCTCAGAGAAATAAGCCAGGTGGAGAAAGACAAGTATCACATGATAGAAAGACAAGTATCACTCATCTGTGGAGTATAAGAACAAAGCAAAAACTGAAGGAACAAAACAGCAGCAGACTCACAGAACCCAAGAATGAACTAACAGTTACCAAAGGGAAAGGGACTGGGGAGGATGGGTGGGAAAGGAGGGATAAGGGGAAAAAAGGGCCATTATTATTAACACACATAATGTAGGGGGGATTGCATGGGGAAGGCAGTATAACACAGAGAAGAGAAATAGTGACTCTATAGCATCTTACTACGCTGATGGACAGTGACTGTAATGGTGTATTTGGTGGGGACTTGAAAATGCAGGGAGTCTAGTAACCATAATGCTGCTCATGTAATTGTTTGTTAATGGTACCAAAATGAAAATAAAAATAAAAGCTACAGTAATCAAAACAGTGTGGTATTGGTGAAAGAATAGTCAAATAGGTCAATGAAACAGAATAGTGGGTCCCGACATAGACTCCCATAATTATAGTCAACAAAGGAGCAACGACAGCACAGTGAACCAAAGGTAGTCTCCTCAACAAATGATGCTGAAACACCTGTACATCCACATACATAGAAATGAATCTAGACATGCACTTTACACCCTTCACCAAAATGAACTCTAAATGGATCATAGGCCTAGATGTGGATGAGAAACTGTAAAACTTCTAGAAGACAGCATAGCAGAAAACCTCAATGACCTCAAGTATGATAATGCTTTGTAGATACAACTCCAAAAACATGTTCTATAAAAGAAATATTGTATAAGATGTATTTCATTGTAATTTATGCTCTATGCTATACAAAAGACAATATCAAGAAAATTAGAAGAAAAACCCCAGACTGGGAGAAAATATCTTCAAAAGGTACATCTGATAAAGGACTGTTAACCAAAATACACAAGGAACTCTTAAAATTCAACAATAAGAAGACAAACAACTTGATTAAAAAAATTGGCCAAAGAACTCAATGGACTTCAACAGAAAATATATAGATGGCCAACAGGCACATGAAAATATGCTCCACATCATGTGTCATCAGGGAAATGCAAATTAAAAGCAATGAAATAATACCTCACACTTATTAGAATGGCCAAAATCCAGAATACTGCAAATTCCAATTGCTGGTTTGGTGTAGAGCAACAGGAACTCTCATATAATGCTGGTGAGAATGCAAAATGGTAGAGACTTTTTGGAAAACAATTTGCTGGTTTCCTACAAAACTAAACGTACTCTTAGTATATGATTCAGCAATCACACTCCCTGTTGTTTACTCAAAGGAGCTGAAAACTTAAGTCCACACAAAAACCTGAACAAGGGTATTTATAGCAACTTGATTTATGATTGCCAGAACTTGAAAAAGCCAAGATATCCTTCAGTAGGTAGAAGGATAAATAAACTCTGGTACATCTGGACAATGGAGTATTATTCAGTGCTTAAAAGAAATGAACAATCAAGCTATGAAAAGAAGCAGAGGAAATTTGAGTGCATATTATTAGTGAAATAAGCCAATCTGAAAAGGCTACATGCTGTATGATTCCAATTACATGACATTCTGGAAAAAGCAAAACCATCAAGAGAGCAAAAAATAAAAAAACAGTGGTTGCCGGGATTAGGGCTGGGGTTCTGCCTGAAGAACGCCAAGGGGTTGCCTGAAGAGGTCAGCAAGCAAAGGATTGCTTGGGAGAACAGCCTGAGCCCACTGAGAGATGATCAAAGGTGCTTGATTCCTTGAAACCAGATGTGGAACATGCAATGCAGTAGAAGCATTGGCCTGGGCTATTTTAAAAGGGATAATGCCCAGGAGGGCCTCTGCCAGAGGCATGACACCTGCTGCAGAAAGAACTAAAGGTGAGCTGAGGGATGTCTTGGCCGGGATGAATCTGCTGGCGGCAGAAGGGGCCCTGTGGGGTTGAGGAGCTGTAGTCAGAGAGGCCAGCAGGAGAACGAGGAAGACAAAAGTGCCCCCAAGAGGCTTTTAACAGCTGATTTGGCTGGAGGTGACGCACGCCAGAAAATATCAGGGCCAGCCAATAAAACCTGTCCCACCTTCTTTTCTCTTCTCCCTCTTTCCTTCCACAGCCCAGTGAAAGAAAGGAAGAAAGAGAAGTCTAAACTAGGAAAACAAAGAAACTAACCAACGACATACTCTTTCCTTCTGAAAATATCCAATTTGCTATAGGCCTAAACTGGAGGAAGAAAAGAATTCAATCTAAAAGAAATTCTAGAAATTAAATCACCCCCATACTTCCATCCCCCTGTCTTGGACATATCAGTTACTGAAATGACCCTTTTTGTACTGGAATTGACAGGAGGATTTTTTTATTATCCAACAGTAAGTAGTAAACTATGGAAGTTGCCCAAGATTTTATGAAAGGCAGGAAAACTAGCTGCATGGGGGGAGGTCAGTGCTGTGTGAGAAGGGCTGGGGGTGCTTCTGACTGTCCTTCTGGGGACAGGTCCTTCTACCATTTGTATTCAGGCATCATGTGGAGACCCAGCAGACCTGCTGTGGGCCCTGCTGGGACAAGAGCAAGGGGACTATGTTTCAGAAGTCGGGGGTGAGATCACCAGCCCTACTGGGGCAAGTAGCAGAAACTCACAAGGAGCTGAGGGGAAACTGGGAATGCAGAGCAACGCATTGAACTGAGGAAAAATAGGTCCCACGTGAAAGGGGACAGACATCACAGTAGCACTGGAAGGTAAACTCTAGGATGCGGCTGGGCCAGCCACACTTCAGTGATACAGGCCGAACCCTTCAGCCAGAACCACGGAGAACTTGGGTCACCCCCTACAGGGTTCCCCTTCCCTCCTCCCACTTACCCTGTATTCCGCAGCCTCCCTCTTGGAGAGAAGGGGACAGAACTAGGACACCTGAGCGGCAGTCTCCACTGATCATCACCTAAGGGCTATTTAGCCCATCACACTAATGTACGAACCAGACTGGACATTTGCTATTTCTTTCCCTGTCACCTAGACAGTGGGAATGCCTAACAAAAATCAGAGCAGTTTTAGACAAAGTAAATAGATGTTTCCCTTTCCTTTGGGACTACATTCATACATTCTGTGATTTCTCCCTTACATGTTTAGCCTAGACTCCTAAGTAATGATTAAAATGTGGGGCACAAGTATAATTCTCATTTGCTTTCCCATTTCCAGGGATCAGTACATATTTCTACCTCCGATGACTAGAATTAGGGACGGTCCTGGCCCCGTTCTCATTTTTAATGTGGTCCTTTCCATGAGGCTCACGCTTTCCTTCACAATGCTTGGTATGGAATGGTACTGAATGCATATCAAATGAACAAACAAAGCTTCTTCTATTATAAAAACGTGTTTAAAACATGATGGTTGCAGGCCTGTGCTGCACTCTTGCCCTTCCTGAAGTCTAGTTCCCAGTGTATTAAGCTGAATATCTTAAACACAACAACTCTTTTACGCTTTCTGAGACCCTTCTTTATTTCATCTATCTTTGTGTCTGCATATTTGCACTCTTATGCTTTACATTTGGCTTCTAAATGGAGGATATTTCTGTCTTTCCAGTCATGGAAATCTTTTATGAATTTACCTGGAGTTCTTCACACATCATTGCCAGGATGGTTTTCTCAGGGTCACTGACTTCTGGGTTTTCATTTTGCTGCTGTTTCCATCTTCTCTTGAAGTCTTCCATATATCACCCAAGTCTGTAATCTCAGAGGTCTCATCTTCTTCCTGATCTTGCTGATACTGACCACAATGACCATGTGCTCTACTTACCTGCAGGGACCTCATGAGGACCACGGCTCTGTGGTTTGTTAGGATACTTGCCCATCAATAGTTCCCACCATCTCTCTTTGGTCTCAAGCCCTCTGGGAAGGGCTGTAATATTCTTGTAACCATAATTTTGGGCATGAAAATTTTCTGAGGAATGTTTCTAGGAATTATATTTCTTCCTAGGTCTTGGTATTTGTGCCTTTGTTTACTCTTCTGTACTGAGGACTGACCAGTGTAACCAATGAGGTATTGCAGAAATGAAGATGTTTGACTTCCAGGATAGGTCCTTAAACACATGTGGCTTTCACCTTGTTCGGTCCTATAACATTTGCTCTATGTGAAGCCAGCCACTCTTTCATGAGGACGCTCGAGTAGTCCTGCAGAGAGGTCTGTACGGCAAGGGACTGAAGCCTGCTGCTGACCGCCAGTACCAGCCTGCCAACCGTGTGAGGGAACCGTCTTGGAAGAGGATCCTCTTGGCCCCTTCAAGCCTTCAGATGGTGCAGCTCCAGCTGACATCTTGAATACAAAGTCATGAGAGACTCTGAGCCAGAATCACTTAGGTAAGTTGGTCTTAGATTCATCACCACAGAAATTATGTTAGATAATGAATGTGTACTGTTGTTGTAAGCTACTATGTTTGAGACTGATTTATTATGTAGTGATAGATAACTCTCACCTGTAAAGATCTGGACTGATTTTTTTCTTTTTATAATATATATATATATATATTAAGGTATCATCGATATACACTCTTATGAATGTTTCACATGAAAGACAATGTAGTTACTACATTCACCCATATTATCGAGTCCCCACCCCATACTCCATTGCCGTCACTGTCCATCAGTGTAGTAAGATGCCACAGATTCACTACTTGTCCTCTCTGTGCTACACTGTCTTCCCCATGACCCCCCACACCATGTGTACTAATCATAGTACCCTTCAATCCCTTCTCCCTCCCTTCCCCCCCTCCTTTGGTAACCGCTAGGATCTGGACTGATTTTGATGTGAAAAAGATAACAGAACATAGTGTTGACTTAAGGAAAAATAATTTGGGAAGTAATGGCAAGGTTACTTTTTAAAAAAAATCCAAGAAGAGACATTAATTTATGATCTTGGAATATAAATATTAGTGACACCAGTGCCATACCATGAGTCAAAAGAAGCAACACAGATCAAGGATGCCATGCAAAGAAGGAACTATGATTAAGTGAAATAAGAGAGCTTCATTGTTCTTTGAAAAGAAGGGCAAATTCACATTACTTCACGGATGGAGAGCAAAATGTTTTGAAGGAGCTGGAGGGGGACTTGGCATCAAATGAAATTATCTTTACAATTGCAAGGGTTACCAATGACTTGATTTTAATTCCCTTACAATGACTTGTACAGCATTCATGAACCACAGTAAATAATATGATATAAACGGATATATTAGTTTTCATACAGAAAGATAAGTGGCACATATGTCACGTGGAGGATATTTATCAGTTTATAAACCATTTAGTTACCAATAGGGCATACATTTTGGCAGAGATTATTATGTGATGAGATAGCTCAGTTGGAGCTTATAAAGTCCTGTTCTACTCAAATTGGCTCAGCAATGCTAGAGTATATCACACTTGAAAACAGCTGTTAGAACATATTTTTAATCCCCTGGAAATCTCTTCCCACTCAAAAGGCCACATGTCATCTAGGAACTACTCCGTTCCCCTGAAGATATTCTTGTTTACATACAAGAGAACCTTGACAAATATACTTCATCAATGTAGGGCTATAATCAATTGAATTAAAACTAGAACTTTATATCAGCCAATACTAGACAATATTTAAAATAAAAAGATATTGTAACAAAGATCCCCTGTCCTGGTTAACAAAAACATATGTACTTCTCTGTGGAGACATATTTACAAGTTCACAAGCTAGGGTACAGAGGAGCAGTATCATGTTACCATAGAAATCATCTAAAATAGATTTCTTTGTAGGGAATCTTGACAACAGCATAGTTAAAAGCAGCAACTCCTCTAATGTCATTTAGTATCAACAATTGTGGTCACATATGAGACCCCTTCAGGGTGTCAAAAATAAAAGGCATAGACTTTTCCCCCATACCAGTGCAGATGGTGAAGCAGGCTTGCCTAGCACTTCTCTAGTCAGTGGCATAATGCCAAGACAGCTTCAATGAATGACATTTCTGATCGCTTGGGCCAAGAGCTCAAGGGGTGTAGCCAAGGCAATTCGATCTTCTTGTCAGACTTTCTGCATTCTGTTTGGTGCTTGGTGCTTGGTGCTTGGTTCTCTGTGTCCGTGCATCTGTTTGCTGCTGTGTGGTTGAAGCAGACTTCGCCTGGCGCAGAGCTTGTGCCTAATGAGCAGCTTTGTTTGGAGGTCGCTCATCTCCATTCAGGAAACAGCCATTTACAGGAGGAACCAATTTGATGGAAGAATACTGTGTAACATCCATTGAAGAGTATTTGAGGAAAGTGAAGACCTAGAACAGTGGTTTGATTTTAGAATGCATCAGAATCATTTGCGGATAGGATTAAAGATGGCAGCATGAGAGGTGAGACAGAGGCTTCCTCCTAAAACTGCATATAATATGAAAATAAAGCTACTACAACTACTCTTGAAAGTGCAACAGGAAAGAGAACGACAATAAACTGCATACACCTGGAGACAAAAGCAACCCTCACAGAAAACGGTAATGTACTAAAGTTGTGGTCCTGCAGGATCCAAGCCCTTTCCCCACCCCAGTTTACGGGCAGGAGGAAAAGAAACAGAGCAGAGAAGGAGTGGAGAACTGGGACTGCTGAATACCTAACCCTGGAGATCTACTCTGGGAGCACAAAACTACATTTCATGGTGCTTGCATGATACTCTTGTAATTAGGAGCTTGGAAAGCTAAGACAGCAGAGTTCCTGGAGAGACTAAGATTCCAGCTGCTTGTGAGATCAGGGATCCATACCCAGCTGCTCTGGGATGGGGGAGGGGTAGGCAGTCTGACAGACTTCCTGGCAGGGAGGACCTTGGAAGGAGGCCTGCTGAGGGAGCAAGGACTGCATGGAGCTTGCTGGTCAGGAGAAAGGACAGGTGGACAGGATTGTCCGGGTGTACTCTGCCCCACAGATTGGGAGTTTTCTGATCTTCAGGTGTGCCAGCTCCCTGGCTGCCTGCACGGCTCCAGGAACCCCTTCTGTGACAGGCAGACTAGTGAAACTTTCGCCTGGCCAGCCCCACCGGGCTTGCAAACCTGGAAGCCCTTCCCTGGTGTTGGGCCAGCCGGAGGGAGAATCTGTCTACAGCAACTAAAAAGGCAAAGCACAGAGGCTTATACCTGTGTGCTCAGCCCACTGGTTCAGACAGTGGAGACAGGCATAGTAGCCAGGAACCAGGAAACAGCCCTTTCCTCCCCCGAGGCAACAATACCACTCCCCTACAATCCCTGACATTGCTTCAGGGGCTGAGCAGCTCCAGAGAGTAGAGCTTCTGGGCACTAGAGGGCTCCATACACAAATATGAAACGCCAAAGGAACCTGGTCCAGAGTAAAATTATGAATACAACTCCTGAGAAAGATTTTAATGATATGGACCTTATGACTCTCCCTGAAAGGGAGTTCAAAATAAAAATCATTCACATGCTCATGGAGGTACGGAAAGATATTCAAGAACTCAGGAATGAATTCCGGTCAGAGATCCAATCCTTGAAGAACACAATGGACGGCATTAAAAGCAGATTGGAAGCGGTGGAGGAGACGATAAATGAAATAAAAACCAGAGAAGAGGAATACAAAGAAGCTGAGGTACTGAGAGAAAAAATTATCTCTAAGAATGAAAGAATATTGAGAGAACTGTGTGACCAATCCAAACGGAACAATATTTGCTTATAGGAGTACCAGAGGAAGAAGAGAGAGAAAAAGGGATAGAAAGTGTCTTTGAAGAAATAATTGCTGAAAACTTTCCCACACTGGGGAAGGAAATAGTCTCGCAGTCCACGGAAGCCCACAGAAGTCCCAACACAAGGGACCCAAGGAAGACAACACCAAGACACATAGTAATTAAGATGGCAAAGGTCAAAGATAAAGACAGATTATTAAAGGCAGCGAGAGAGAGAAAAAAGATCACCTACACAGGAAAACCCATCAGACAATCATCAGACATCTCAACAGAAACCTTACAGGCCAGAAGAGAATGGCATTATATATTTAACGTAACGAAAAGGAAGGACCTCGAACCAAGAATATTGTATCCAGCATGATTATCATTTAAATATGACGGAGGGATTAAACAATTTCCAGACAAAGGAATGTTGAAAGAGTAACCACCACTACAGGATATCTTAAATGGACTGCTCTAGAGGGAAGCACCCCTAAGGCTAAAAAGATGTCACCAGAGAAAATAAAATCATAGCAAAGAAAGCAGACCATCCAAATACTAACTAAAGGCAAAGAATAAAACACCTAATATATAAAGAATGGAGGAGGAAGAATAGGAAGGGAGAAATAAAGAAACATCAGACGGCATTCACAGTAACTTAACAAGAAAGTTAAGTTAGATTCTTAGATAGTAAAGAAGCAACCCTTGAACCTTTGGTAACCATGAATCTAAAGCCAGCAATGCCAATAAGAACATATCTATCAATAATCACCCTAAATGTAAATGGACTGAATGCACAAATCAAAAGACACAGAGTAACAGAGTGGATAAAAAAGCAACACCCATCTATATGCTGCTTACAAGAGACTCACCTCAAACCCAAAGATATACACAGACTAAAAGTGAAGGGATGGAAAAAGATATTTCATGCAAACAACAAAGAGAAAAAAACAGGTGTTGCAGTACTTGTATCAGACAAAATAGACTTCAAAACGAAGAAAGTAGCAAGAGATAAAGAAGGATATTACATAATGATAAAGGGGTCAGTCCAACAAGAAGATATAACCATTATAAACATATATGCACCCAACACAGGAGCGCCAACATATGGGAAACAAATACTAACAGAATTGAAGGAGGAAATAGACAACAATGCATTCATTTTAGGAGACTTCAACACACCACTCACTCCAAAGGATAGATCAACCAGACAGAGAATAAGTAAAGACACAGAGGCACTGAAAAACACACTAGAACAGATGGACCTAACAGATATCTACAGAACTCTGCACCCAAAAGCAGCAGGATATACATTCTTCTCAAGTGCACATGGAGCATTTTCCAGAATAGACCGCATACTAGGCCACAAAAAGAACCTCAGTAAATTCAAAAATATTGAAATCCTACCAACCAACTTCTCAGATCACAAAGGTATAAAACTAGAAATAAATTTCAGAAAGAAATCAAAAAGGCTCACAAATACATGGAGACTTAACAACATTCTCATAATGAATCAATGGGTTAATGACCAAAGCAAAAGAGAAATCAAAGAATATATGGAGACTAATGACAACACAACACAAAGCCACAACTTCTGTGGGACGCAGCAAAGGCAGTTCTAAGAGGAAAGTATATTGCCATCCAGGCCTATTTAAAGAAGGAAGAGCATTCCCAAATGAATAGTCTAAAGACACAATTATTGAAATTGGAAAAAGAAGAACAAATGAGGCCCAAAGTCACCAGAAGGAGAGACATAATAAAGATCAGAGAAGAAATAAATAAAATTGAGAAGAATAAAACAATAGAAAAAATCAATGAAACCAAAAGCTGGTTCTTTGAAAAAATAAACAAAATAGATAAA
>JAQQAC010008864.1:1239262-1354739 GCA_029783875.1 Phataginus tricuspis | reverse complement strand
ATAAGTAAAGACACAGAGGCACTGAAAAACACACTAGAACAGATGGACCTAACAGATATCTACAGAACTCTGCACCCAAAAGCAGCAGGATATACATTCTTCTCAAGTGCACATGGAGCATTTTCCAGAATAGACCGCATACTAGGCCACAAAAAGAACCTCAGTAAATTCAAAAATATTGAAATCCTACCAACCAACTTCTCAGATCACAAAGGTATAAAACTAGAAATAAATTTCAGAAAGAAATCAAAAAGGCTCACAAATACATGGAGACTTAACAACATTCTCATAATGAATCAATGGGTTAATGACCAAAGCAAAAGAGAAATCAAAGAATATATGGAGACTAATGACAACACAACACAAAGCCACAACTTCTGTGGGACGCAGCAAAGGCAGTTCTAAGAGGAAAGTATATTGCCATCCAGGCCTATTTAAAGAAGGAAGAGCATTCCCAAATGAATAGTCTAAAGACACAATTATTGAAATTGGAAAAAGAAGAACAAATGAGGCCCAAAGTCACCAGAAGGAGAGACATAATAAAGATCAGAGAAGAAATAAATAAAATTGAGAAGAATAAAACAATAGAAAAAATCAATGAAACCAAAAGCTGGTTCTTTGAAAAAATAAACAAAATAGATAAATCCCTAGCCAGACTCATTAAGAGAAAAATAGAATCTACACACATAAACAGAATCAGAAATTAGAAAGGAAAAATAACTATGGATCCCACAGAAATACAAAGAATTATAAGAGAATATTATGAGCATCTGTATGCTAAGAAGCTCCAAAACCTAGAATAAATGGACAACTTCTTAGAAAAATACAACCTTCCAAGACTGACCAAGCAAGAAACAGAAAAACTAACAGACCAATCACCAGTAACGAAATTGAATCGGTAATCAAAAAACTACCGAAAAACAAAACCCCCGGACCTGATGGATTCACCTCTGAATTCTCCCAGACATATAGAGAAGAAATAACACCCATTCTCCTTAAAGTTTTCCAAAAAATAGAAGAGGAGGGAATACTTCCCAACTCTTTCTATGAAGCCAGCATCACTCTAATACCAAAACCGGGCAAAGACCTCACCAAAAAAGAAAATTACAGACCAATATCCCTGATGAATGTAGATGCAAAAATACTTAACAAAATATTAGCAAACCGATTTCAAAAATACATCAAGAGGATCATACACCATGATCAAGTGGGATTCATCCCAGGGATGCAAGGATCGTACAACATTCAAAAATCCATCGACATCATCCACCACATCAACAAAAAGAAGAACAAAAACCACATGATCATCTCCATAGATGCTGAAAAAGCCTTTGACAAAATTCAGCATCCTTTCATGATTAAAACTCTCTACAAAATGGGTATAGATGGGAAGTACCTCAACATCATAAAGGCAATATATGACAAACCCACAGGTAACATCATAGTTAACAGAGAGAAGCTGAAAGCTTTTCATCTAAGATTGGGAACAAGACAAGGATGCCCACTCTCTCCACTGTTATTCAACATAGTACTGGAGGTCCTAGCCATGGCAGTCAGACAAAACAAAGATATAAAAGGCATCAAGATTGGTAAAGAAGAAGTCAAATTGTCACTATTTGCAGATGACATGATACTGTACATAAAAAACCCTAAAGACTCCACTCCAAAACTAGTAGAACTAATATCTGAATTCAGCAAAGTTGCAGGATATAAAATTAATGCACTGAAATCTGTTGCTTTCCTATACACTAATGATGAACTAACAGAAAGAGAAATCAGAAAAACAATTCCATTCACAATTGCATCAAAAAGAATAAAATACCTAGGACTAAACCTAACCAAGGAAGTGAAAGACCTGTACTCTGAAAACTACAAGACATCCTAAGAGAAATTAAAGAGGACACTAACAAATGGAAATGCATCCCATGCTCTTGGCTAGGAAGAACAAATATTGTCAAAATGGCTATACTACCTAAAGCAATCTACAGATTCAATGCAATCCCTATCAAACTACCAACAGCTTTCTTCAATGAACTGGAACAAATAACTCAAAAATTCATATAGAATCACAAAAGACCCCGAATAGACAAAGCAATTCTGAGAAAGAGGAATCAAACAGGGGCAATTACACTCCCTGACTTCAAACTCTACTACAAAGCCATAGTAATGAAGACAATTTGGTACTGGCACAAAAACAGACCCACAGACAAGTGGAACAGAATAGAAAATCCAAATATTAACCCAAACACGTACAGCCAATTAATATTTGATAAAGGAGCCTTGGATATACAATGGGGAGATGACAGCCTCTTCAGCAGCTGGTGTTGGAAAAACTGGACAGCTACATGTAAGAGAATGAAACTGGACTACTGTCTAGCCCCATACACAAAGGTAAACTCAAGGTGGATCATAGACCTGAATGTAAGTCATGAAACCATAAAACTCTTAGAAAAAAAACATAGGCAAAAATCTCTTGGACATAAACATGAGTGACTTCTTCATGAACATATCCCCCCAGGCAAGGGAAACAAAAGCAAAAATGAACAAGTGGGTCTATATCAAGCTGAAAAGCTTCTGTACAGCAAAGGACACCATCAGTAGAACAAAAAGACATCCTACAGTATGGGAAAATATATTCATAAATAATGCATCTGAGAAGGGGTTGACATCCAAAATATATAAAGAACTCACGCACCTTAACAAACAAAAAGCAAATAATCCAATTAAGAAATGGGCAGAGGACATGAACAGACACTTCTCTAAAGAAGAAATTCAGATGGCCAACAGGCACATGAAAAGATGTTCCACATCGCTGGTCATCAGAGAAATGCAGATTAAAACCACAATGAGATATCACCTCACACCAGTGAGGATGGCCAACATCCAAAACACAAACAACAACAAATGTTGGTGAGGATGTGGAGGAAAGGGAACCCTCCTACACTGCTGGTGGGAATGCAAGTTAGTTCCACCATTGTGGAAAGCAGTATGGAGGTTCCTCAAAAAACTCAAAACAGAAATACCATTCGACCCAGGAATCCCACTCCTAGGAATTTACCCTAAGAATGCAGCAGCCCAGTTTCAAAAAGACAGATGCACCCCTATGTTTATTGCAGCACTATTTACAATAACCAAGAAATGGAAGCAGCCTAAGTGTCCATCAGTAGATGAATGGATTAAGAAGATGTGGTACATATACACAATGGAATATTATTCAGCCATAAGAAGAAAACAAATCCTACCATTTGCAACAACATGGGTGGAGTTAAAGGGTATTATGCTCAGTGAAATAAGCCAAGCCGTAAAAGACAAGTATCAAATTATTTCACTCATATGTGGAGTATAAGAACAAAGAAAAAAACTGAAGGAACTAAACAGCAGCAGACTCACAGAACCCAAGAACGGACTAATAGTTTCCAAAAGGAAAGGGACTGGGGAAGATGGGTGGGAAGGGAGGGATAAAAGGGTAAAAGGGGTATTACGATTAGGAGATGTAAGGTAGTGGGGGCACGGAGAGGGCTGTACAACTCAGAGAAGACAAGTAGAGACTCTATAGCATCTCACTACACTGATGGACAGTGACTGTAATGGGGTCGTTGGGGGTCCTGATGAAGGGGGTAGTTTAATCACCATAATATTGCACATGTAACTGTAGGTTAATGATACCAAAATTGTAAAAAAGAAAGAAAAAAATGAATCATTTGCGAGGTTGTTAAAATACTTCCTCAGGTTTATTAAATCAGGATTTTATATATATATATATATATATATATTTTTTTTTTTTTTTAATGCACCATCATATAATTCTGAATTGTACTAATGTTTGTGAACCAGTAGCAAATGCGGAGAGAAGGGCAACCAGGGATCAGAGCTATTGGTCTGTATCCCTCATTTCTCTCACTCATTTCCAGGGGCTTCTCTGCTGTCTGGGCCCCAGGGTTTTGACGTCACGGGAGGCATAGAGAGTCTTCCCTATTTAATCCTATTACTAAGATTACCTTCTCCCAGAAGGGAGCAGTGCCATTACACACACACACACACACACACACACACACACACACACACATACACATATTTCTCCTGACTTACTCTTACACCACATTTCAGATGAAAGAGGTATCTGTTTTCCGTCTTTCAAAGAACGAATAAAACTGTTAATGACATCATCAAATTTCATAGAATTTAAAATGGAGTTATCTGGCAGTACCACTCCTGACCTTCCAAAAATATAGTTAAATCTTCCTGGTGGCAAATTTCTAGAAGTGGTTGTAATAGACATCTTACAGGAAGAGAGGAACAGATTTCCTCATCTAGTCTGGAGACTTCTCATTTTTATAAATGGTGATTTTTGTGATTTCAATCAGATGAGCTACCATCTTTCAGATTTAAGATTTTGAAGGAGACATAAGACATACTATTTTCATAAAACCAACTTTAACTATAACTGCTTTTTAGTGGTTGATTAAAAATGAAAAGTCAATAATTCCAGTCTCACATCTGGAAACACATAGGATTTAGTTGAAATAAACAACTAAAATCCACCCACCAGTCCCTCCACTGTCTTCTGAGTTTTGGCAGCATAATATCAGGATGCTTTTGATGCCATACACACCACAGGAAAGGATGCAAATATAAGATCTGACATTAAGTTAGCCCTCTGCAAAGTGGTGGCTATGAATGGCTCCTGCTTCAGTGTTCCCTATGCTTCACTGTATTAAAAGTAGAGCTCCAGTCCAGCTGTTTCATTAATATCCTGGATCACAGTGGAAATAGAAAAGCTGTACCGGAAATTAGCAAAGGAGCTTCTATAGGACATCTATTGGGCCTTTAAGTGTGTGCATTTTTTTCTGAGCAAATATTGACACTAGATATTTACAAGGTATGAAGACAGCACCAAGAAAGGCATATCTAGATATTTTGGCAAGTGCTGGGGCATAGAGATTGGGTTTCTTTCGGGTTTTGTCTGAGGAGCTTTACACAGGTTGTCTGTTGTCTCAAACAAATGAATGAGAAGCATATTTGCATTTCCAAATTAAGACTAAGTCAACAACAGCTTTTCCCAGATATTGGCACAACAGGACTTCTCAGATATCAAAGCCAGTGGGCAAGCTTGCCACGTTAGTAATAGGAACACGAGGTCAAGAGTTAAGTTGTTTCCCAGACCTTGGAGGCATCAGGGGAGGGAAGCATAAGTAAAAACATCCCACAGAAACTGGCAAAAGTCACTTTAAAAGGATATAGGAATACAAAGTCCCAACTGTACGGCTGGGTCAGATGCCAGAAGAGGTAGCTGGTTATCAAAGATAAGAGAAAAGGGTCAGATAGGGAAGAAAGACAAATTTCACCAATGATTTGCTTGCTGCCTCCCTAGATTTCCCTTGGTCAACAAGTGATGAGCCTCTTGCTCTGCATGACATCTAAAAGGCACCACACATCATTGTTCTGCACCTTTAACATGTCAACAGCAGACAAGGAGATTAAAACATAGTGTGAATTCATACAGTTACTGTTTTAAAAATTTTATTTTCTAAGCTGGCTATTCACTTTGTATATGGCTGGTGCATAATTTAAGTTGTGTAAAGCTCTGGAAAGATAGACTCTGGATAAAATTCTACTTTGCTTTAACCCTTACAGAAACTAGTTTTGTACAAAAACACCATTATATGGATGAAAAGTTTTATTATAACTATTCAGTGTGAAAAGTCAGAGTGATAAGGTGAGATCTTTAGGAGTTAGAAGACAGGGATTCTAACACTGGCTAAACAGGTGTAAATTTAGGCAAACATTTAACATTTTAGACCTCAGTTTCCTATTTACTGAAAGAGTCTAGTAAATTATTTGTTGCTTATTAGATGTTATGACTGTTGTTATGATTGTAAAGAAATTAGGGCTGGCCCTTCTCTAGTTATTTTATAAATAAACAACCTGGGGTCACCCTTTGGATGGATGACTGAGCAAATAACCCTGTCTCCCAGTAACTTAACTTCCACTAGGGAAAGTAATCATGTGTAACAATATCTTCCAATTGTCTCTCCAGATCCATTTCTCCATCTCCCTTCCAAACATAGTTCTAAATTTCCCAGCTGAATGGGTTTGAGTAAGATTTAAAAAGTCCACTAGTTATTATAATTAGATGAGGCCTTTCAACAGTCTAAGGTTTGGTTTTAGGGGAAGAGATCTGATACCCAAATCAAGGCTGGTCTAATCAGAATGAGTCTCAGACATTTTGCTCAGAATGTTAGGACATAGACCATTCTCCATCAGGTTTGCTGCTATAAGGATGAGAGGGCTGGTGTAGCCACAACCACAAAGGAAGAAGCAGGGGCTACTTCCAGCCACCCAAGTGGAAGTAGATCCTAGATATGGATCCTAATGACATAATTTAGGTATAAGATAAGATAAGTCTCCCCCCCTTCTTAATTCTTCTGACCGCCTTCCTTCATCTGATCCCATTCTCCCCCACCCCCTGGAGATTCTGATGCAGTAAGAATATGACCTGGGACCCCAAGGTATTTTTATTTTTTATTTTTTATTTTTTATTTTTTATATATTTTTAACAATTTATTTTGGTATCATTAACCTACAATTACATGAGCAATATTATGGTGATTAAACTACCCCCTTCATCAGGTCCCCCCCACCAACCCTATTACAGTCACTGTCCATCAGTGAGGTGAGATGAGAATCACTACCTGTCTTCTCTGAGTTGGACAGTCCTCTCCGTGCCCCCCCACCTTGGGTCTGCTAATCGTAATGCCCCTTTTACCCTCTTATGCCACCCTTCCCGCCCTTCTTCCCCAGTTCCTTTCCCTTTGGTAACTATTAGTCCGTTCATGAGTTCTGTGAGTCTGCTGCTGTTTTGTTCCTTCAGTTTTTTCTTTGTTCTTATACTCCACATATGAGTGAGATTATTTGATACTTGTCTTTTTCGGCTTGGCTTATTTCACTGAGCATAATACCCTGCAATAAACATAGGGGTGCATCTGTCTTTTTGAAACTGGGCTGCTGCGTTCTTAGGGTAAATTCCTAGGAGTGGGATTCCTGGGTCAAATGGTATTTCTACTTTGAGTTTCTTGAGCAACCTCCATACTGCTTTCCACAATGGTTGAACTAATTTGCATTCCCATCAGCAATGTAGGAGGGTTCCCTTTTCTCCACATCCTCCCCAACATTTGTTATTGTTTGTGTTTTGGATGTTGGCCATCCTCACTGGTGTGAGGTGATATCTCATTGTGGTTTTAATCTGCATTTCTCTGATGATTAGCGATGTGGAGCATCTTTTCATGTGCCTATTGGCCATCTGAATTTCTTCTTTAGAGAAGTGTCTATTCATGTCCTCTGCCCATTTCTTAATTGGGTTATTTGCTTTTTGTTTGTTAAGGTGCGTGAGTTCTTTGTATATTTTGGATGTCAACCCCTTATCAGATACATCATTTATGAATACATTTTCCCATATTGTAGGAAGTCTTTTTGTTCAACTGATGGTGTCCTTTGCTGTACGGAAGCTTTTCAACTTGATATAGTCCCATTTGTTCATTTTTGCTTTTGTTTCCCTTGTCCGGGGGTATATGTTCCTGAAGAAGTCGCTCATGTTTATGTCCAAGAGATTTTTGCCTATGTTTTTCTCTAAGAATTTTATGGTTTCATGACTTGCATTCAGGTCTTTGATCCACCTTGAGTTTACCTTTGTGTATGGGGTTAGACAGTAGTCCAGCTTCATTCTCTTACATGTACCTGCCCAGTTTTTCCAACACCAGCTGCTGAAGAGGCTGTCATCTCCCCATCGTATATCCAAGGCTCCTTTATCAAATATTAATTGACTGTAGGTGTTTGGGTTAATGTTTGGATTTTCTATTCTGTTCCACTGCTCTGTGGGTCTGTTTTTGTGCCAGTACCAAATTGTCTTGATTACTGTGGCTTTGTAGTAGAGTTTGAAGCCAGGGAGCGTAATTCCCACTTTTTGATTCCTCCTTCTCAGGATTACTTTGGCTATTCGGGGTCTCTTCTGGTTCCATATGAATTTTAGAATTATTTGTTCCAGTTCATTGAAGAAAGCTGTTCCTAGTTTGATAGGGATTGTATTGAATCTTTAGATTGCTTTAGGTAGTATAGCCATTTTGACAATATTTATTCTTCCTAGCCAAGAGCATGGGATGCATTTCCATTTGTTAGTGTCTTCCTTAATTTCTCCTAGGAGTGTCTTGTAGTTTTCAGAGTACAGGTCTTTCACTTCCTTGGTTAGGTTTATTCCTAGGTATTTTATTCTTTTAGATGCAATTGTGAATGGAATTGTTTTTCTGATTTCTCTTTCTAGTAGTTCATCATTAGTGTATAGGGAAGCAACAGATTTCTGTGTGTTAATTTTATATCCTGCAACTTTGCTGAATTCAGATATTAGTTCTAGTAGTTTCGGAGTGGAGCCTTTAGGGTTTTTTATGTACAGTATCATGTCATCTGCAAATAGTGACAATGTGACTTCTTCTTTACCAATCTGGATGCCTTGTATGTCTTGCTTTGTCTGATTGCCGTGGCTAGGACCTCCAGTACTATGTTGAATAACAGTGGAGAGAGTGGGCACCGCTGTCTTGTTCCTGATCTTACATGAAAAGCTTTCAGCTTCTTGCTATTAAGTATGATATTAGCTGTGGGTTTGTCATATATAGCCTTAATGATGTTGAGGTACTTGCCGTCTATACCCATTCTGTTGAGAGTTTTAATCATGAATGGATGCGGAATTTTGTCAAATGCTTTTTCAGCATCTATGGAGATGATCATGTGGTTTCTGTTCTTCTTTTTATTGATGTGGTGGATGATGTTAATGGATTTTCGAATGTTGTACCATCCTTGCATCCCTGGGATGAATCCCACTTGATCATGGTGTATGATATTCTTGATGTATTTTTGAATTCGGTTTGCTAATATTTTGTTAAGTATTTTTGCATCTACATTCATCAGGGATATTGGTCTGTAATTTTCTTTTTTGGTGAGGTCTTTGCCCGGTTTTGGTATTAGAGTGATGCTGGCTTCATAGAAAGAGTTGGGAAGTATTCCCTTCTCTTCTATTTTTTGGAAAACTTTAAGGAGAATGGGTGTTATTTCTTCTCTATATGTCTGGGAGAATTCAGAGGTGAATCCATCAGGTCCAGGGGTTTTGTTCTTGGGTAGTTTTTTGATTAACGGTTCAATTTCGTTGCTGGTGATTGGTCTGTTTAGTTTTTTTTGTTTCCTGCTTGGTGAGTCTTGGAAGGCTGTATTTTTCTAAGAAGTTGTCCATTTCTTCTAGGTTTTGGAGCTTGCTAGTATATAGATGCTTGTAATATTCTCTTATAATTCTTTGTATTTCTGTGGGGTCCGTCGTTATTTTTCCTTTCTCATTTCTGATTCTGTTTATGTGTGTGGATTCTCTTTTTCTCTTAATGAGTCTGGCCAGGGGTTTATCTATTTTGTTTATTTTTTCAAAGAACCAGCTTTTGGTTTCATTGATTTTTTCTATTGTTTTATTCTTCTCAATTTTATTTATTTCTTCTCTGATCTTTATTATGTCTCTCCTTCTGGTGACTTTGGGCCTCCTTTGTTCTTCTTTTTCCAATTTCAATAATTGTGTCTTTAGACTGTTCATTTGGGAATGTTCTTCCTTCTTTAAATAGGCTTGGATTGCCATAAACTTTCCTCTTAGAACTGACTTCGCTGTGTCCCACAGAAGTTGTGGCTTTGTGTTGTTGTTGTCATTAGTCTCCATATATTCTTTGATTTCTGTTTTGATTTGGTCGTTAACCCATTGATTCATTAGGAGAATGTTAAGTCTCCATGTATTTGTGAGCCTTTTTGATTTCTTTCTGAAATTTATTTCTAGTTTTATACCTTTGTGATCTGAGAAGTTGGTTGGTAGGATTTCAATATTTTTTAATTTACCACGGTTCTTTTTGTGGCCTAGTATATGGTCTATTCTGGAAAATTTTCCATGTGCACTTGAGAAGAATGTGTATCCTGCTGCTTTTGGTTGCAGAGTTCTGTAGATATCTGTTAGGTCCATCTGTTCTAGTGTGTTTTTCAGTGCCTCTGTGTCTTTACTTATCCTCTGCCTGGTTGATCTATCCTTTGGAGTAAGTGGTGTGTTAAAGTCTCCTAAAATAATTGCATTACTGTCTATTTCGTCCTTCACTTCTGTTAGTATTTGTTTCACATATGCTGACGCTCCTGTGTTGGGTGCATATATGTTTATAATGGTTATATCTTCTTGTTAGACTGACCCCTTTATCATTATGTAATGTCCTTCTTTATCTCTTGCTACTTTCTTTGTTTTGAAGTCTATTTTATCTGATACAAGCACTGCAACACCTGCTTTTTTCTCTTTGTTGTTTGCATGAAATATCTTTTTCCATCCTTTCACTTTTAGTCTGTGTATAACTTTGGATTTGAGGTGAGTCTCTTGTAGGCAGCATATAGAGGGTCTTGCTTTTTTATCCACTCTGTTACTCTGTGTCTTTTGATTGGTGCATTCAGTCCATTTCCATTTAGGGTGATTATTGATAGATATGTACTTATTGCCATTGCTGGCTTTAGCTTCGTGGTTACCAAAGGTTCAAGGGTTGCTTATTTACTATCTAAGAATGTAACTTAACTTTCCTGTTAAGTTATTTTGAATGCTATCTGATATTTCTTTATCTCTCCCTTCCTATTCTTCCTCCTCCTTTCCTTATATATTAGGTGTTTTATTCTTTGCTTTTAGTTAGTATTTGGATGGTCTGCTTTCTTTGCTATGATTTTATTTTCTATGGTGATCTCTTTTTAGCCTTAGGGGTGTTTCCCTCTAGAGCAGTCCATTTAAGATATCCTGTAATGGTGGTTTATGAGAGGCAAACTCTTTCAACTTTCCTTTGTCTTGAAATTGTTTAATCCCTCCGCCATATTTAAATGATAATCGTGGTGGATACAATATTCTTGGTTCGAGACCCTTCTGTTTCATTACGTTAAATATATAATGCCATTCTCTTCTGGCCTGTAAGGTTTCTGTTGAGAAGTCTGATGGGTTTTCCTTTGTAGGTGATCTTTTTTCTCTCTCTAGCTACCTTTAATACTCTGTGTTTATCTTTCATCTTTGCCATCTTAATTATTATGTGTCTTGGTGTTGTCTTCCTTGGGTCCCTTGTGTTGGGAGTTCTGTGGGCTTCCGTGGACCGCGAGACTATTTCCTTCCCCAGCATGGGAAAGTTTTCAGCAATTATTTCTTCAAAGACACTTTCTATCCCTCTTTCTCTCTCTTCTTCCTCTGGTACTCCTATAATGCGAATATTGCTCTGTTTGGATTGGTCACACAGTTCTCTTAATATTCTTTCATTCTTAGAGATCCTTTTATCTCTCTCTGCCTCAGCTTCTTTGTATTCCTGTTCCCTGTTTTGTATTTCATTGACCGTGTCTTGAACCTGATTCATTCTGCTGTTAAGCCCGTCGATGGCTTGTCTCATTTCTGCTTTGTCTTTCCTCATTTCCTCCCTCAGCTCTTGCACATTTTTCTGTAGATCCGTCAGCATGGCTATGACTTTTATTCTGAATTCTTTTTCAGGAAGACTGTGCATGTCCATTCCTTTAGATTTTCTCTCTGGGGTGGTGTTTGTCTGAAGCTTTGTTTGTATCATATTCTTTTGTCTTCTCATGACTATAGAGTTGGTTGTTGGTATTGTCATGTTTGTCAGCTGGGCTCTTTATGACCCTCAAGCCTGTCTGTATCTCACTCTCAGGCCCGGGCTGTCCGCTCCATTCAGGAATGAGCGACACAGTTCGTCTCAGACGCCTTTTCAGAGTAAAGGGAACCCAAGGCAGAGCTGCGCATCTTGGTACCTCAGAAGCCGATGCACAAGTGTCCAAACCGCTTTCGTAATCTGTGAGTTGTTTACTTGCGGGCTTCACATTAGTTTCGGGCTCTCCTGCCAAGGGGTCCAGGGGGCGGCTTAGCCCGACAGCTCCACACACCCTCGAGCCTGCCCGCCGAAAGGGACTTGTTGGGACTTGTCGGGGCAGCGCGGCCGGTCGGGCCTGGCGGGGCTGGGAAGGGAAGGAGCTGGGGCCGCCCTAGCGGCGATCAGATGTCGGCTGCGGAGGGAGCAGCTTGCTTACTAATCAGCCCTCTTGGCATTTGGTGGGCGCCCTCAAGCCTGTTCTCTTCGGAGTCATCTTGCTTGTTTGCGGTTCTCGCCCCTTCTGCCCCCCAAGGTATTTTTAAATGCTCCTCAGATGATCCTTGCTGGCACCTAGTTTTGAATGTCACTCTCCTATAAAGTATTAAGGGATAGAACCAAGAGCACTAGTATAGCATTAACTACAGAGTAGAGGATTTCTTCTGAGCTTGTAGCTCTACAATCCATGTTTATTCATAAGTCTTTATTTATTTAGAATTAATTTGTCCTTTTGATAAGCTGTTCTTGCACACTATTCACAACCAATCCATCACTTATTCCATTATTTAGGTAATATTGATTGAATGCCTATTTAGTGCTAAGCATGCCCATGGGTAATGGCATGATGCCGGAGAAGGAGGGGGAAAAGGCTGTGTTCCATATAGAATTCAGATAAATAGAGCTAGGGAACTTACCATGTCTGCTGTAGGACTTCTGTCAGGCAATGTGGGACTGTTTATAAACCACATTTACAAACAAGAAATGGTGGGTGTAAATATAATGTGTGAGCTTATATCTTTAGGAGGTAAAAGAGGCTTTCTAAATGGAAAGAGCTATTGGTCCCTTCCAGTTGGGGGAGGGTCCAGGGAAGACTTCTTGAAAGAAGAGGACCTTGAATCAACCTTGTAAAACAGAATTTAGATAGGGAAGGAAAGATACAAAAAAGGCAAAGTGGTAGAGAAAAGCATGTTTCAGGGACAGTCGATAGAGCAGGCTGGCTAGACTGTTTCAGCTAAAGGTGCAAATTTAGGAATAGCAATGTTTATCTTCCCAGCATAGAATGATGACATACAATTCTCACTTGTTCTCCCATGAAAATGAAGTCTGTAAAAATGATTTTATATGCTGTTGACACCTCATTTGTTCAGGTGGGCAACAGGCTTTAATCTGAAAGTGGTGTGGTTATAATGTAGCAATGTTGGTGCCCTATTAAGTTTTTTGGAAAGGGGTTCTGTCATGTGTAGTCAGCCTGCTTCAGCCAGCTCTTAAATCAACATTTAAATAAGGAAACCAGGAGACCCAAGGGACAGAAAGTCCTTGCCACGTTGTGTATCTAAGGATTTTCCTTAAGAGATGTGAAAAAAACAAATAAGTGTTGAAAACTTAGGAAGATTTAAGGAGTGCTTGTTTTTTTGCATGCTGTTCTTGGACCCAGGCCATTTTCACAGTACCCAGTGGTGTTTTATGTTTTCCCTAATTTATTGGTGATTTTATTTCATGACCTTTCATCTAGGAAATGCCACATAAGAAACACACTGAGAGACTTTCCTATCATAAATTTTAAATATATAAAAAATGGTCATCTCTGGGCATTCCAAGTACCTTGAAAAACTTATTCCAGAGCTGATCATAGAAAATCATTAAACATTAAGAAGACATAGAGAACTTCTTCCTTTATCTGATCTGATTATAACTACTATAATGAGGCTTAATTAGAACAAATTACAATGCACTCATCATTAACATTATGTGGCTTAGCTACTTTTTAGCTACATGAGGAACAAATCCTAGTTCCACAGGACCTGCTGAGATACCCCAAATGGAATTTTTTGGTGACACATTAAGTCCAGTATGCCTCTCATATCTTTGATACCTGGTACAACTTGGACCTGTTCTGTTTCTGCCCTTTGAGCCAGTCCCATTCAGCACCCCAACTGACATTTGTTTCTGCCTAGAGCTTCCTCTTGACTCTGACTCTCTGTGTAGTGCCTCTTGATTTCTTAACTAATCCAGCCCTGGTTGTGATTCCGCTTCACTCTTGACCCCCCACATGTCAGGTCACCTGCTTTGGGCCCTTGTGTGGCTGGCCTCTTGAACTGGGACTCTTGGATGTCCCTTTACATGGAACTCTCTGCTTCTTATACATTTTCAAGGTGACAGAAATGACTATCTTCTAATGTAACTTCAACTCTGATTTAACCCTTTCAGATGGAGGAAGATTTAATGCCCCTAGTTCTGGCAAATATTCTGTTTTCTTTTTTTCTTTATTTAGAATTTACCATCATTAAAATTAACAAAACAAAATTTCTTGATTTAATCTTCCCATAATGTATCAACATAGAGTAACAAAAAACAAGCACCCAAAAAACATACACAACCTTAGTATCTTTGTTTCTTTATCATGACAAGTGTGATCTGCAGTTATAGTTTTGCCACATTATTCAAATGTATTATTCAGCTAAGGTGCTTATACAAAAATTTATCTATATATTGGAAAAGAATTATTAAATTATCAGAGAATTGTTTAGTTAAGATGCTCACTATGGTTGGCTTTCCACTTAGACTACAGGCATTTATATTTTTATAAACATAAATGATTCTTCTGTGCAGATCAGCACATCTCTTGAATGTGTTCATGAAACACCTGGTGACCTTGTTATAATTCAGGCTCTGATTATGGAGAACAGAGTTAGAGCCTTGTTAGGGGATGAAAGTCAACACCTTTAACATGCACCCCAATGTTGTTAATGTTGCTGATACTTTGGGTAGCAAGGCCCAACATAATAACCTTATCTGTAGATTTAGAATACTACGGAAACAACATCTAACCCACAGTCTATACTCAATATATATAATCGAATATATAATTGAAAGAAAGAGTGAAAATAAAAACAAAGGTTGATAATTTTGGGAGGTCAATGATTTATTGTTTTACAGGACTCAGAGCCCTGGAAAAATTAATATAGATATAGGTCATTGCTCAAAATGTATTCAATGCATTGATTTTTAAAACGATGTTATGTCATGATTCTGACCTATTTAGTTACACAGCATTTATGTATTGAGACTATGTACCTACCAGAGACTGTGCTTCATAATACAGTGATAACAAATGAATTAGACAACTGTGTCTACAAAAATACTACAGTATTTTGTACTATAGTTCATGAAAACTAACTTTTTGGGGAAGCAATGCCTAAAGATAACTTGGTCGCCACATCTATTACTAAGGTTGATCAGGTTGTTATATCTGTTTAGTCATATCCACTTATCCAACACTGCACACAGTTCTAACCTGAAGTTGGGTTAGAAGAAGAAAAGGAAAGATTCTGAGGTAGGGTAGGGCCATTTAATAGAATAAAATAAGCCGTATTTTATTTTAAAAAATGGTGATGATGTTTACAGTGAATCTAATAGGGAAAATAAAATCTAATTTTGATTATGTAAAATATACTAAGTACTTCACATAAATTATTTTCTTTAGTTTAATCTTCCCAATATTCCTATGAAGTAGATACTGTAGTTTTCCCATTTTATGTATGAGAATCCAAGTCTCAGAAAGATAAATTAACTTGCTCAATGTCACCTGGCTTAGTAGCATGAGGTAGATGGCGGAGCCAGCCTATGAGTCGATGCAGCATGGCCCCTTTGGAGTCCCTCTTGACTCTTAGTGCATGCGGCTGTAAGAGAGGGGTAAGCAAATTTGGTGGAGATTCCAAGGGAGAAGAGGCCACATCTGACTGAAGGGATTAAGCCTTAAAAGGTGGGGGGATTGCAATAGATGTGATAAGGTGGGGTGACTGGTGAAGGAGTTGGAATGAGCTGAACAAATGTTCTGAGACTGAAAAGACTGTGACTTTGAAGTTTTAATCCTGGATTAAATGATTGTGCTACATTAATGCAAATAGGAGATTAAGAGGAAAAGAAAGAGGTTTCTTGAGCTTTTTCAATAGATCATTAGAATATTAGAAACCATGTTTTTGAGTTCCAGAAAAACAAGGATCCAGACTGGAAGTACTGACTTAAAAATTAGCCACACATTTAACAAGACATTTCTTGAATATACACATTATCTAGAGAGTGAAAATAACCAGACAGGAGATGACAAACTTACTGCTTTCAGTGTCTCCTAAGACAAATGCTTACTTCTGAAGTCTCTTTGACTACTTAGTATCTTTAATTTTACCCCCAATAAAATGGGATTCCACATTAAGTAAAATACATACCATTATTAAAGTTGAACATAAAGTACTTTTTTAGTGTATGTATTTAATCGAGCCTAGTTGGAATAATTTGTTACTAGGACATATAATTGTTAGATAAAACTGACAAATGTTTTCTTTTTGCTGTTTCAAACAATGACCCTTAAGTATATGATATCTTAATAAACTTAACTAGTGTGGTGATCAAAGAAGATGTGTCTTCTTGCACATCTTTAGTTTAAACCTGGAGCCAGAATGGCAGACAGGTGAAGATCCCTGGCTTGTGTTCAAACCCTGGTTTGTGAGGATAAGCATTAGTGTTCTTATCTATAAAATGGGGGTAATAACAATAAAAATGGTAATGATACCTACTTTTTAGAACTTTCTGGGGAGAATAGTTGGATTAATACTTGCAAGGTTCTTGGAATAATATCTGATATATAACAATGGTAACTAACATTTATTGAGCATTTATCTGTCAAGAACTATTTTCAATGAGAAATTAAGAAAAGTTAGATATTATTGTTACTATCAATAGCTTTACATATGCATTATACCAGGACATTACCTGTTAAAATAATTATAAATTATCTCAAAGAGATGGCCATGTTAGTTGCATGTACATTTTTGTTAATTCATTTAACCTTTGGAATACTGCAACAGAATCAAAGTTGATATTTAAGGATAAATTCATAACCCCCCAAAAGAGTAGAGTAAACATCTTCCCCAAACAGGTAAGGTGAATGTTCATATTTGAAGTGATAAAACTTTCCTGATATTTTAGTGACACATGATGACATGAGAACTTGTGAATCACAAATTCAGTTCTGTTGTAAGAATTGTGAATATTTTTATTTATTTTTAAATTCAGAATAAATTGAGTTGTGTTCAAAGTCTACCATATTCCAACTCTTGGAAAAAAAATCTAGAGAAGTACTGACACTTTTTGTAAACTCCCTATTATTATTGTCAGTCACTAGCCTGTGCCTCAGACTTCTGAAGCACCGCATGGAGAAAGCTTGAATCATCTAAGTACTTTTCTATTGGTGACACTTTATTTCCATTTTTGCATTTTGCATATAGATAGATTTTGATTCCTGGAATTCAAAAATGT
Organism: Phataginus tricuspis; assembly: GCA_029783875.1. Classification (NCBI taxonomy): domain Eukaryota; kingdom Metazoa; phylum Chordata; class Mammalia; order Pholidota; family Manidae; genus Phataginus; species Phataginus tricuspis. The sequence goes on along the minus strand of JAQQAC010008864.1, from coordinate 1,337,529 downwards.
TTCTTTACTATTATCTGTTTGTATCTCTATTTCTTTAGTTATTTCTGAATGCTTTTAATTCCACAATCAAATGATTATTATTTCATGTAGGGAGCATAGAATAGAGGCCAATTTTTTTCCCAAGAATCCATGGTGTTCAAAGAATTAGGAAGTCATTTAAGTAAGAAACAAAAAACTGTTTCCATGATATTCAATATAACCAAAACAGAGAGGTTTTCTTATAATATAACCTAAATACTCATTCTTTAATATGTGTGAAGAAGCAAACACACCGTATCTGTTATTAGCACAGCTTCTCATGTTCTAGTCCCTCTATGGCAGCCATTGCTTTGCTGTGGGAATGCAACTTACATTTATAAAAGTTTGGATCAAGTGAAACTTAAAGAAAGAAATTTGATAAAATACTTAAGGGTAAAAGCAGACTGATCTTGTTTATAGCTCCAAGAAAGACTACAGTAGAGGGGCCACAAATTCAAATTCTCCAAGACACTAAGTTAACATACATGTGTTAAAAGGCCCGGTAGAAATCAATGGGGAGTGATACCGCTTGAAAATGGCAGCTTACACGCCCGCCCAAAGGCATTATAGAAACATTATGAGCCCAGCAGTCCAGCAGCGGTTTGGCTGCATTAGATTCCCTGCCTTGTAATTTACCATCACTTATTTTAGGGGATTTGATTTATGCTAGTTTTAAATACCGTTTTTTGGCTTCACTGATCCACATCTGTTTGTCTATTACTATTCCAGAATTAGAATAATAATTTATCATTAAATTATATTAAATGTTTAGAAAACGACGATAAGTTGAATTAATTCATGGAACATGTTGAATATAAACTATATGCCGTATGCAGTCAGCTCAGCATGACATAGAGGAAAACAACTTATGATCATTCTATGCAATGTGTTATATTAGCTACAGGAAAAAACTTCAGATATGCAAAGAAGGGAGTTAGTTCATCCTTCCTTCTTCTTATTCACCTGAATGGTTTAACCTGGTTACACATATATCTTTGTCATCTCTACGATTTTCATTTTTACAAATAATGAGTGTGAATTATGTTCCAGCTTCGAGGGTTGTGGGGAGGAAGCAATGAGGAGAAGCAGCAGCAAAAAGGAAAAAAAAGAAAACACTGTCTTGCTTATGAGGAAATATCTGGGTGTGTAAAGACACGACGTAATAAAGTCTGGGATATAGTCACTGATGCCCAAAGGGAAGAAATAAAGTTTTATGGAAGAGGCGACTCTTGGGTTGAATGAGCCCTCTCCACACAGTGAAGAAGTCAGAAGGAACTCTAGATAAAGGAAGCAGCAGGTATAAAGTTCTGAAGATGGTCAAAAGCAGTTTACTTATAAATGATGTACCTACAACCCCCTTCCAAAGCCATAGTCAACAGCAAGAAACTACTACAAAACTGTCTGACATTATCCCCAACAGTTCAAAAACATTGTTTTTGTACATTAAGTCATTATAAAGAATTAAGTAAATCGGTCCCTGAATAGTGTAAAATAACAGGAGAGGGTTGATGGACACTTCCCTTTTCCAGGCATTTTCACTAAATGTTACCTTTGCCCTTCAGCCTTGAGTCCCAAGGCCCTGCTTCTCTTTCATTGCTGTGGGCCTCGCCTGGCGCCTCCAATGCCGGTGACCAAGAGATACTTTATGACTATTTTTCATGATGATGATGACAGTAATCCAATGTAGAGCAGAAAAAAAACCCCAAATTATTCGATAAAACTTATGTTGGAGATTCAATACTCTTTGATGCCGAATAAATACCAAGTTGCTGAGGATTATATTGGACTGTGCTGTGATTCAGCAGAGCAAGTCCATTAAGTTATATCAAGTAACCTGCACCTCAGCCCACTGCTTAACTACTTGTAGCATATTAATCATTTCACTCTCATCGTCCTTTCAAATACCTCTCCTACATTTCCCGTTACCACTACTCCGCATCTTATCTGTAATATAAGGAGAGGGATAGTGTGTATTGGATAGGTCTTAAAAGGATTAAGATAAAATATATGTAAAGCACTTAGCAGCATGAGCTTTTAGGCATTTGTAGGATCAAAAATAGTGGTGAAATGGCGAGTAATATGAGCTGCATCTTCTAAACCTGGAGTCCATCAGTGGTCTCTTGGCTGATCTTCCTATACCCAGAATCTGTTGTCACCTCCTACCTCTTGTTCCTTAAATGTCTAGAATCAGAATGTCCTTCAGCACATCTTTGATGCATGATTTTTTCCACAATAGGACCAATAAGCGTAAGACCCTTTGAACTAATAGTGGGGAATTTGCACCTTCTAAGTCACTCCATGCTGTGTTCAGTTAAATCAAATTGTTATATATTTCTCTCTTTGAGCAAAATTCCTCCTCCTCTGATTTCTACTTATTGGTCCTAGAAGTTTCCTGTGGCCACAAAGAATATATCTAATTCCCTTTTCATGTTTGGACTAAATTTAGTTAAGGCTACTTTCTTTTTGTAAAAATATCTGACCAAAATCTTCAAGTGATTTCCATTTGCCCAAAGAATAAATTCCAAATATCCCTACTTACCTTTGAGAGAATTTTGACCTCAACTGACCTATTTTGCCTTGCTTCTTATTTTAATATTAGCATTATAAATTCTAGGTGGTCAACCCAGTCTTCTTGAAATTCTTCTGCTGCACTTCATTTTTTCATGTTATCCATACTGCTTCTGCTTCTCTTTCAATTGGCCAGACTTAACTCTTCCTCTCTATATCCCCAAGGTCCCTTAGATGTCACTTCCCCATGAATATCGTCATCAGTTTAAATTGACTTTCCCTTTCTAATCTTATGTAGCAAACTTTCCCCACAGGCAAACTTTATCCAGTTTCAGTCATTTGATGATCTCTGCTAGCTTCAAGACTCATATTTTTCTTCTCCTTCTATAATGTTTATATCTCTAACTATGCTGCCTGATATTTTTCTTAGTTTTATAATTATTAAAGCTAGAAGATAACTTCTATAGGCTATTTTTTAGTATTACACTTTGATCTGTCAGTTAACAATTTCATATTTGTGAGCCTTATTTCACAAATAAGGCCATAAACTCTATGAAGGTAACAGTTCTGTCTTACACTCGCTTTGGAGTTTGATGGTAACTAATACATTCTATAATATAATGACAGTGATTTGACAGTGATAAGATTAAAATCACCAGGTTCTCAGTAACTGCCTACTGTATACCTGGTTCTCTACTGGTTAATATAAAGATAAGGCATGAAACTTCCTTCTAAAGGACCTGGGGTTGACAATAGATTGTTCTTTCACAGATATTATCCTCTTATCAGAAAACCTGATCAAATTATACTCCAACTGTGTTTAAAGAGAAAATAATTTGTTTAGATCATTTTTATTACTGTATGTCTCTAGTTATGAAGTCAAATCAAAGATAATCTTGAAAGAAAATTTTATTTGCAATTTCTCGAAATTCAAATGTCAGTGTCATAGTAGATCTTGGCAACACCTCATAGAATTCTTTTTATCAGATATATTATTTTCTTGATTCTAACCTTCTGTAAAATTCTAAGAACTGTCTTACCTTGCAAAAGCTCATGTTAAGTCAGCAGTCTTATCTTTAATATTTAGGCCAATATAATATTTATTAAACAGTTGCTAACAGTAATTTCTGCAAACGACCTGGAAGGTTATTTATCAGATGACACCGTCTTTCCTCGCAACTTGTCTCAGATGACAGGTACTCTGCCGAATGGAAGATTATCCTTGTACTTCCTAGAGGAGCCATTTGGGGCATATACTCCTGAGTTGAAAAAGCAAACCTTGTTGACAATTTCACCAAAGAATAACAATATTTCTATGTAACTATTGAAACAGGAGAATATTTAAATTGTTGTTTCTATTTATTTGCTAGTCTTTTAACTTGCTGATTTTACAGAAAGTCAAAAGTACTGTCATAGGTTTCACAGTCTGTTTTTTCCCTAAGACAATGTCTCTGAGCTTTGTAACCGGAGAACAAAGGTGGTCGCGATGTGGAATGTCTCTGAAGAGTGCAGCATTCAGACGGCACCACTGAGTTATACTGTCTGCCTATAGAGTTTATTTTTCTGAGTGTGGTCGTAAAGGAGAATGATGCAAAGGTTTTTCTCAATTACAATTATATCCAAATTTTGGAATAACTAGAAAATGCACATACAGAAGATTTTCTTTTGAGGAAAATTTCCTTCAGTTAACACAAGATCAGCTATTTCTGGTACAAAAGAATTTGAAATAATTTTACCAGAAATTAAAAGTAGGAAAATAATTCATTCTTCAATGGATTGGACTAAATTATGGTGGCGTGTAACAGAATTAAGCCTTGAGGTCTGCATTTTAAAAAGCGACTAGAGATTATATCAATGACTGTCCAAGCTGTACTTGCCTCCTGCTGGATGATCATCTGATCCCTCCTTAACGATTTCCACTAAAGCCTTAGATGCTCTGGACCTGTTTGCATCTTACCCACTGTGATGCATTACCATCTTGGCCCATGATTAGATTCATGTCCATCCCAAAATACTTTCTGTGCCACTGTAGATTACTCAAAAATAGAGGTGCTGGACAATGTAGGAAGAGGGGCATGGGGAAGACAGTATAGTACAGAGAAGACAAGTAGTGACTCTATAGCATCTTACTGTGCTGATGGACAGTGACTGTAATAGGATATGCGGTGGGGACTTGATAATGGGGGGAATCTAGTAACCACAATGTTGCTCATGTGATTGTATCTTAATGATACCATAAAAAAAATAGAGGTGCTGTAAAGAACAATACGGTAGCACCTTTTATTAATTTCCTTAGAAGGTAAAGCAAAACTGATTTGTGTGTTTGTGTATGCATATTTCCTACAAAGCCTTTTATTTGCAATTTTATTTAGAATAGTGAAGTTGTGCTTAGATTGTGTATTCTGATCATAGTAATTCAGTTTACTTGAAATTTCTAGAGATTATTTTTCCTAAAATCATCAAGTTTGTTCTGTGTAGCAGGGTTAAGTATAATTTAGACACAGAGTTTAAATCCTACTTTGATTCTCATTACTTTTATGACTTTGGATGATTTGAGTTGCAAATCTGTAAGAGATTGGGTATAGAATGGTACTCAGCTAATCCACCGACATATCAATTACTCATCATTTGTTAATGTGTACATATGTATTAGAGACTTACTACACAACAGATTCTTTAATATGTAGCAGTGAACATAAATGGAAAAACTGTGGAGCTTTCAGCCTAGGGACGAAGACCTGCATCTTCCAGAGCAGGCCAAAATGTGAAATCAGAAACACACAATATATTATTAGAACACAGAGAGGGGAATGAGTACTTTCTCCAGGTTGGGTATATATGCGAAGAGGAGCATTTTGACATGACAAACATCTCTCTGGGAAGATGTCAGTGGTTCAGAAGAGAGGCTGAGTTGAAATGCACATAATCTCATTGTATGACAGCTATGGCCTCTAATGAAAATAGCAAAAGCCCTTTATATTTTGTGATTCCTTACAGCTCCAAAGCCTTTCATAAATACCTCCTTATTTTATTCTCAAACAAACTGTTAAGATGGACAGCTCTACTGAAACTGTGATGATGCTTTCTGAAAAGCAGTGTTGCGCTTTCCTCTGCCATATGTTTGTGTGGCAGAGAACTGAGAATTGAGAATGAGATGAATTCTCTCCCCCGTTCTTGGGAAGAGTGGGTTCTTCCTAAACTTGGAAGGGAAAATAAGTGCAGAATGCATGTTATTTGCTTTCCTTCAAAAATACATAACTGGGAAGAGGAGAATACTATGTAATTTTACTAATCACATGTTCTATAAGTAAACAAAGAATACTTTTGGATAGATTTTATTTAAAATCATCACCTCTCATAATTATTTCATTCATCATCATAATTTCCTAATTAGGCAATATAATTACAGGTTAAAAGTCCTATAATCATATGTATAGATTAATCATGTCAACCATTAATTACTGTTGAACTACTGAAATGGTAGCCTGTGCAAATGAAATGCTAGCAGACAAGCAACTCAGATTTTTTAAATTATACCATATAATAAAAGCAAAGAGAAGTCTAGCATTGCACTGATTAAGATTCTATATGAAATTAATTAAATCAAAAAAGGTGACAGTTAACTTTTCAATATTTAAACAAGTTTAATTAGCATTTTTTTAGTGTTGAGTTCAAGATTCTGATAGAATTATGTTTAGATGAACTTTTGATTTATAATTAATGTCTATCCACAGAACAGCAATAAATTCCTCGGGAAAGAATTTACTAGCATATATGTTGTAGCTAAATAGTGAATGTTTCCTAGTAAAACACAATGAAGAGAAACTAACATTCACAAATTGTATTTTCTTTGCATAAATAAAACTGGAATCATTTAGCCCAGTAAAATGTCTTTGCCATTGATAAGTGAAAAGGTATTTTCATTTATATGAGAATATATGGATTTCATGAAGCAGTTATTAGACAAGGTTTGGTTTGTGGCTAAAGTGTATACTAGTCATTTTACCAGAGCCAATGAAGAGAATGGTATCTTCTATTCTGTGACTTCATTATTTATATTTTAGGACAGTGCTTAAATGAAATTTGAATGTTTAGTCAGTTGATATGGGTGGAATGGGAGGGACTAAATACTAATTAGGACAAAAGTAAATTCCTAATTTGGGGTAGATTTCTTCCAGCATTCAGATAGGTAACACTAAACCATTTTAAATTTAACTTATTTAGAGTTTTTTGGGGGGAGGGACATTTTGTTTCTAACATATTATAGTGGAAACAAAATTGAATATAAGTACAGAAGGTAATTAAAGGTATTTTACAAAACAGATGAATATCTGCTTGATAAATGTATCTCAAAAATTATAAAGGTTGGGTATCATTTTCAGCTTCATACCACAGAACTTCAGGGAATCAGTTGTATACTTAGTTAAACACTTGAATAACTACAGATGTGACTTTGAGAAATTCAGCATGTCATTTGAGACTTTTACTGCTTAAAGTGTACTCACCCCATCAGTGGTGGTGACCATTGGAGCTTGTTAGAAATGCAGAATCTCAGGCTCCACCCCAACTACTGGATCAGAATTTGAATTTTAGCAAGATACCCAGGTGATTTGGGGGCACACTGTAGCTTGTAAAGGGTTACTTTACATGATGTGATTTGTCTTTCAGTCCACAAAAGAAAATATTAAAATCATCACCTACCTACTTATTTTAATGAGCCCCCAAACCACAGTTTCAAGCCCAGGCTGAGGCCACTGACGTTTGCTAGTTGGACAGTCTATGGGATAAGCGAATCCCCTCATTGGAGATGCCCTAGAACACTCTTAAACAGGGATGGTGACTAGTTGCTCATAATTGAAATATCCAGATGAAATTGGGATTCATTAAAAAAATGCATAATTTGAAATGTTAACCTAAAAAATAAATATGTAAACATAAAATATAACCAATCAATTGCCAAACAGTAGTTGTAGGGTTAAGGCTATGTCCTTGAGTATGAGTCCTTTGAACAGAGTTTGAGGTACTCTTTCCTGTTAAAGCCGAATCTATAGCACATTATTTGAAAGCCAGTATCAGTTCCTTTAAAATGATTTACATAAATTGCAAAGATGGTACAGAAAGTTTCTATGTACTCCTTCCTCCAGCTTCTTGATGTTAGCATAACATTGATACATTTGTCAAAACTAAGGGACTGACATTGGTACAAAACTATTAGCTAAACTGGCGGCTTTAATTGGATTTCACATTTTTCTATATAGGTCCTTTTCCTGTTCCAGGATTCATTCCAGAAGGCTACATTGCATTTAGTGATCATGCTCCCTTAGTCCCCTCCTATCTATGAGTTTTTCAGTCTTTCCTTATGTTTCATAGCCTTAAGAATTTTGAAGGGCCCTGATGAAGTATTTTGTTGAATGCCCTTTCATGTGAGCTTGTCTGATGTTTTCTCCTGATAAGACTTGGGTTTGGGATTTGGGAAGAATACCACAAAGAGATGATGCTCCCTTCTCATCATGTCATATCAGAGAATACATAATACCAACACGACTCATCCCTGGTGATAGTCAAGTGGATCCATTGTCAATTTAAATTGCGTTTTTCTTTTACGAGTAAGTTTGGGTATATCTTAATAAAATTGACAATCTTTTGAGTTTCCTCTTCTGTAAATTGCCTATTCCTAACTTTTTCCCATTTTTCTTTGAGGATTCTGTATTTTTCTGGTTGATTCACAGATATTTTTGTTATATTATAGAGCTTACCCCTTTGTGCATTTTGGACGTTGCCAATATCTTCCACCTGCCTGTTTATTCATGAAGTTCGTCATGACATCCTTAGTTGGTAGGACATCCTTACTTTTTATGTAATCGGATTATTTTATTCTTCTTATGGTACAGTCTTTTGAAGTTTTAAGAACCTTCTCTGTCCTTAGATCACAGAGCTATTCCCTATTTTTTTATATTAAGTATATAATTTTATCTTCCACTTTAAATATTTAATACTTCTGTAGTCCACAATGTTAGGTAGAAATACAGATTCATTTTTTTCACACAGGGAATCAGTTTTCCAAACCTTATTTTCTACAAACTTTGTCCTTCCCAACAATTTGTTATACCACCTTTATTGTAAATTAAGTCTTCCCTGAGTTTTCTGTTCTCCGTTATTGATCCATTGGTGTGCTGATCTGGGAAATAGCACACTAGTAGCTTGTTGTTTTCCCATTCTGATCTATTATGGCATAATATGTGGGAGGGCAACTCCCAATCTGTATTTTCACAGATTAATTTAGGGGAAGAGTTGATATAAATATGTGTATTCTAATATTCCTTTTGTCCTTTATTCCACTTGGAAGTTTTAGTCATGGAAGTTTTTTAGACTCTTGGCTAAACAAATTCCTCATAATTTTGTGGCTATTGTAACAATTATTGAAAAAAAATTATTTTTCTAATTTGTTATTGCTGGTAGAGAGAAACACTATTGGTTTTCATAAGTTGATTTAGTATTCATCAACTCATTAACTCTCTACATTTTACAGCTGCCCTTTCTCCACTTAATTCATTAATTCAGTTAATGTTTTTCACAGTCTATTTTGTTCCAGGCACTCTGCTAGGCTCTTGAGGTAGATCAGATAACAGAGTGCTCCCATGGACATTATATTCTGTTTACCTCATGGGGACAGACAAGCAGTAAACGTAATACATAGGCAAATTATACACTAAAATAGAAGTTGCATGTGCTATATATAGTAGGGAGAAAATCAGGGTAAAGGGGATCAGGAATGTGAGAAAATGTTTGAAATCTCACTAAAGAGGTCAGCATAGACTGCTTGGAATTTGAACGCAGACTTAAATGAAGTGAGTAAATCATTTTTGCAAGTGTGTGGGGGAGGGACTTCAGGCAGGAGAACCAACCAGTGGCAAAGCCCGGCAGCTGGGCTGCAGCAGGTTCCAGGAAGAGCAGGAACCCGGCTGCCAGCGAGGTGGCTGTTTCAGTGATCCAGGTGACAAATGCTGGCTGACCAGGTGGGTACACGTCAGGGGAGGATGAGAAAGAACTGGGTTTGGGATACATATTGAAAATTTGCTAGCTTTTTGTTTTTTAAAGCAAGATGTTTATATTAAGTCTTTCTGAAACCTTTCATATTTTTTTTATATATAATTTCTCCCACATTCTCATTTTATAAGCACAAATATAATTTAACTAACTAGATTACTAAAATAATAAAAGGCACCAGAGGAAACCAACTTTAGAAGCAAACATAACTGATGTAAGTTTATATATGACTCAAAACAAATATATACCAGCAAAATGCACTGTGAACCTGATGGGGAGGGTGTAATTGTGCCCAGGACAACAACCAGATGTTTTATGAAGAAATAGAGAATATTGGTTAATTTAGCAAGTAAGCTAAGTTGGGATCAGTTCAGAGGGTCCCACATTCCTTGCTAGGCTATCTGTACATATATGTGTGTATATATGTGTGTACATTCCTCATAGTTCTAGAAAAAATTTAAGACAGTTTTAATTTATAAACATAGAATATATAACAAGGAAAATTATAATTTGAAGTAAGTAAATGAGGAAAGCAGACAAAATGGGGAAATGAGATCAGGGAAGATAACATAAGATAGGCATGATGACCAGTTACTAGAGATTCATTATAAACCTTGTTCTGTCCCACATATAAATAATAAACTGAACTTCTGGGTTGTTTGATTCTGACATTTTTTTTCTTTTAGAAATACATCTTAAGCATAGGCTATAGGATTTAGTCAAGGGTCAATATAAAATATGAATATATCTGTCTATCCGCTATGAATAATATTTCACATTAGATTATATAGTGTTGCCTGTAAGAACACCTCCAGTTTCCCTCAGAGCACATGGCTCTGCCTCCCTGTACCGCACTGGGGGGCTCCCTGTCAGGGAGCGGTGGGCGTTCTGCAGCTTGTTTTCCCCTTTGCTTTGACTTTTAGGAATCCTAAGGGTGATTACGGGGGGTTATCTTAATTTGTATCTTTTCTGGCATGATTACTTCTTACTTCCTTCATTCTCAGGTTTTCATATTATTTAGGTCTTCTGGTTTTAAATTTTTAAATAATTTTTTTTATTTGTGATAGCCATTCCAAATCCTTTTCAGAAGTGCGTGTGTGTATGTGTAAGAGAGAGAGAGAATTGACAATTTATAATTCCTTTGCTTATAATGAATAGAAATCTATCTTCAGCCAAATACATTATCTATTTAAGGTGACAGGAACAGGGATTGGTAAGGGATAAGATTCTTTGTTACCCACATTGTTCGCAGCAGATCTGTGTCCTCTTTCAACCCTCCTATGAAGGGCTTCTTCTGCTTTCCCAGTTCCCCTGCTGGATGGAAGAGTTTCATCTCAGTCCCTCAGGCCCACGGCTTACAGGCCTACTCCCCTGAGGGAGCTGGCCTCTGCCTGTCTCCCCCTCTCTCTGTCTCCCCCTGTCTCTCCTTCTCTGTCTGAAAGGTGCCAGACGGGCCCAGCTTTGCTTACGAGCCCACTTTCAGATCCACTGACTGTGCGTACACTAACAGGGGCATGGAATCATCTGACCGTTGGTCCTTCCACTGTCACACAAGACAAGGCTTCGCTCTTTCAAATTTTCTCTAAAGATGGGGAAACTGAACACAAAGACCAAAAAAGTCAGTGGCACAAACAAAATGAAAAACAACCATCACCACTAGTGCTTTTACTCGTGCAATAGCGGCTTCACACTTCAAACTGAGAGCCTTGTTAGTTTAACATGCCTAAATAGTCACATAATGTCAAGACCATTATTTATATACATACACACACACATAAAAATATACATGTAGGAATTTGTGTTCTTTTTTAAAATTATATAAACTGAGAATTTAATAAAGAAATGTTTATGAAGCACCTACTGTGTCTCAGGCAGTGTTCTGAGCCTGTAGACTCTGGGGATATAACAGTGAATAAAGCAGACAGCATTGTTTATGACTGCTGAGTAAATATTTTCCTACTTGTATATTAGGTATGTAGGAAGATAGCTTCATATCTCTTTACAGAAAGAGCTTAAGGTGGCGTATGTATCAGTGTGTGCTGTACACGTGTACACTCTCTGTACATGCAGACATATTCCTGTTTGCTCTGATATCCTTTGACAGTTGTCAAGAAAAAATACTGATGAACTAATGAGAACTCTTTTTACTTTCAACATTCCTGAGGCTTATAGGATATGTACAACGGCAAGATATTTCTCAATTTGTATTATTACAAAGATATGTGCATTCATACACTTAATTAACATAACGGAAATAATGATAAAGCTAGACTTATGTTCAGTGGTGGAAAAGTGACATCACTGGGCCCCTGAGACAGCCTAGATGCTCCGTCTTATTTCAAAGGCTGCAGTACCCCTGGAGTCAAGGCCTTGGCCCCTCAGGCACCAGAGGCACAGTGGACACAACCCAGACACGGCCTGATTCGGGAAGCAAGAGTCTAGAATTCCTCAACAGGAAGACCAGCAGGGATTTCATAAAAAGGAGGGGCAAATAAGAATATGAACTTAACAACGGTCTGCTCAGGGTCAGTCAAGGAGTGACACTAAAATCTTTAGTTTAGGTACTGGACTTAACTGAATAAGAAAGATGGTCAATTTGCTCAGTGATACTTTAATATATTGTTCCTGAAGACAATATAGTACTGCATTAATAAAATAAATAATTACATGGGTAAACACATATTTGTTTTCTTATTTTACAACGAAAAGATTATTACAATGTAGACTAGAATATTTGATTTTAAAAATACAATGTGTAATTTTTAGCAGATTAAATTAAATATTTAATATCTATTGTGAATGAAGGAGGACTGGCAGGATGGGGAAGTGAGTGGGAAAGGAACTATAGACCTAAATAGGTGTTTTTTCCCCCTATCATTGGACAGCATTATTCAACTTTAATATGATTGATTTATTGAGACACAATCCCAAGGCCCTATTTAAAAGTGATGCTTAGCCTTCTCCATGAAAGTTATGGTGTTTTACAAATGTCAGTTTTTCTTTGGAAATTTGTGCCCAAGCATTGGACATATGAAATAAAATCTAAGGGACACACACATAGACAAACATACAGGAAGGAAAGTAGATATATACATTTGATTCAATTAATGAAAAATTTGGTCACCAAATTGGATTCTCTAGATTCATTATTTACTTTCAGTTTGATATCTGGTATGGGTTAATTGAATAAAGTCTCCACTCAAGTGGGTCAATAGCACTAATTTAGGTGGGTGCTCTATTTAGGCTCCTTAGATCATACTCCCTTTTTTGTGAAATGTTGAGGTTGACACATGGTAGGTGTTGAATATCATCCTTCATAATCTTCTCTATCACCAGAAAACTGTCTCCTTCCCATCCTTTGTTGGCTTATCCCCAGTCACTGGACAACATGAATTTTTGAAAGTTAGTGGAGCACTTCTGAAAAGAAGAAAAACAACAGAATCTCCCCAGATTTTCTGGGAAAGTAATCCATCTCTAATAGTAAAAACTCCTGTATTAGATAGGATTGGTTATTTTATTTGATGGGAATGTCATTTAATTCAGAGTATTTGTTTTCCATGTAGTAGTGAACATAACACAGAGCAATGGAGATTTTTCCTAGCAGAACATAGTACGGCACCTTGGATAATGAGCACACTGAAAAAGTTTGATGAAGTAAGAGCTTCCAGGCAAGGAGAGTATAGTAGGTAAGGGGCATTCTGCAAGCAAGGCTGAGGCTGTAACTCAACACTACTAGCACTGATGGGTGGACTACATGTCTAAGTCAATCAGAATCTAGTCCCAAGGGAAGCAATGACAGGAACAGGTAGGAATTCAAAGGTTTCTCTGAGCCAAAAATGGCATTTAGTATCAAAGTCATTTAATTCAGGCAGAGAAATAATTCATCCAGTACTATGATTTATTTTGATATTATGGGAAGATTATCTCTTCTTCTGTTACTCTTCATATAATAAGTGGGCCGTTAATGCTACTTTTTAAAATCTGAGCAAACACATACTAAGAGTTGGAGGATATTCATAGCTGGTTTGCAGTATCTTTTTGTTTTACTCCATGTGAACAAAACAATCTTATTCTTGGGAGCCGGGGAAAAAATTGCAATGAGTTCTATTAGTGATGGTTTTTGAAAGAAACTTCCTACAGCACAGCTTTTAAAATCTCTAAAACAATGGTAAACTAGGGTCTTATTTTCCCAGCCACATATTCTATTGTTGTTCAATCATGAGTGGCCTTGAACTTCGTCCTCTGGATAGACAACTTACTGAGCTCATGGTGCAGGCAAAGTCTCTAGACCAGGTTCTAATATGTGATACCACACATCTGGCCGCACCGACAGTTTGCTGTCACGTATCTAGTAGTCAGTGTTGAATAAGGTATATGGGGCATCTCAGTGCGATCTAATTCCATTAAGGAGATGAGTTACAACAGAGTGGCTACATGTGCTATGATATAGTGAATAATGGGAGATACAGGCCAAATGGAACTACTTGTACATCATTTCAAATAAAGAATGAACAACTCACTCTATTCAGAAAGAAAGTCCTCATTCAGTACCTCAGGGTGCCAGTTCTTAGGCTTCTTCATCAGCACCTTCCACACTGAAAAGTAAAATAAAGGTAGATGTGGAGCTGCCTGTTCTTGAGTTCCTTTTTTTGACCTTCTGTTAATATCTGGGAGAGGTAAAGATTCACTTAAAAGGTAAAAATTGCTCCTGCCTCCTCTAGAGAAATGTAACACATGTTCTCTTGAGCGCCTCCTGTCATCTCCTGCCCTGCTTTCACCTAAAGCTAAATAAAGAGGGGACTCTTCAGAGCGTCCCTTCTTCAGTCTTACACACCTGCAGTGTACAAATGGCATCCCGGATTCAGAGCCATCTTATATCCACCCTTGCTTTAGGATCAGAAGCAAGCAAATAATTTAGGGACTAGAAGCCTTAAAAAGAGACTCTGGAGCTCCTGCTTCTAAGGTTGGGATCTGACCAAGGACCTGAGCTGGAGGAGATTAAGGCACAGACGAGATTGCATGAGCAGATCATGTCTAAGTGGGAATGGATGACTGGTCAAAGAGGTGAGCTGTTTTTCTGAATCCAAGAGCTTAAAAGGGAGAAGAACTAAAGCCGATGATGAATCTATTTGTGTATCATCCTACCTGATGAAGATGTGTCTCTCAATGATATGACATAGAACAAGACGGTATGGAAGAAAACAACTTTGTAATGTTTTCTGATACAAACACGATGATATCTTTCAAATGTCCATCATCACCACCCACTTGGATAAAGCCCTTCTGACATCTGCTAGTGAATTCCTTTGCCCTCATCAGAGCCCTGTCACCTCCTCCCATCCTGAGCATCCTGACACTTCCTATTCCCTGCAAACAATAAAGCCATGTGCATTGAAGGTTTTAGGTTGAGCCTTGTCAAAGAAAAGAGAGAGATCCTGCAATTTTGATGTCTTAAAGAACTCAGATGTGATGGTTCCTCTGGTGGGAAATTGAAGGAATTCCTTAATTGAAGGAATTCAAATGAGTGTAAGTTCCAATTTGATTCTGAGGGTACTTTCCTCAATACTACCTGTATTTATACCCTCCACTCTGAAAAAAAGTCTTTGAGAAAAATCATCTATCAAATGCCCTAGTACTAGTGTATTTCCATAGAGGAAAAGCAGAAAGAAAAATGCGAGGAAGGAAGAAAGGAAGGAGCAAGGGAGGGAGATAGGCAGGCAGACAGACAGACAGGAACAGTCATGGAGGAGCAGGCCCCTTGCCCTGGCTGCTGAATGAAGTACCTTTAAGCGTATTATCCTCTTTGAATCTTTATAAGATTTATAAGATATGATTGTCTCTATTTTACAGACCAGGAAATGAGGATTTAGAGAAATGAAGGAATTTTCTCAAGGTTATAGACAATAGGACCAAAGAAGGTGCGGGAAAGTAATCATTCATCTTAGTTCATCTGACCCCAAATCAATCTTTCCTAACAGTTCTCAAAGGTTTTGTGATTATTGAAAGACTTATGAAAAGATATTAGGGGAAGCTGAATGAACTCAAGGGTTCCCGTGGGTAAAACTGCAATATTTCCAGGATCTCTCCTGGCTTTAGAGCATCTCCATATCAGTAGGTAATTACAAGGGTGAAGGAGGGCATATATGGACCAGAGAGGTTGGGTGGGGCCTCTTCTTCTGCAGCTGGATTGCAAGAGATGTGGAACGACTGCTTGTAAGAAATAAACAGGTTTCTCCCACTTTATTTCTCCTTTTGACTGATTTTGGTTTCAGAGATTCTTTTCAAAGGAATTTTCCCCCCAGAGTTTCAATCTCCCACTAGTCACAGGCACACAGGGAAAGTATGTGGAAGAGGCATAGCTCTATGAGAACAGTTCCTCAGTATGTGAGGAATAGAGGCAGCAATAAGGCCCAGCTACATAATTTGCGGTGCTCCATGTTTAAAAATTATCACGGATTTCAAGATAGTGATGGCAGAGCTTTAAACCAAGTGTAAGCATTCTGAACACAGGGTCCTGTGCAACTTCCCATGCATGTCCTTGCATCTGGCCTGGATGCATGTGATTTCGATGGACAGCAACTGCTCAAGAGCCAAGAATGACTCCCAAGTTACCTGTACATCCGGGTAACAAAGCACTTGACAATTTGTGTTCCCATCATTTGTTGACCATTGTCTGGTTCCTCCTCCTTCTCTATGAAGACAAGGTTGCCGCGAGCCTCTAGCCTGTGGGCCTTGGCCCACACAATTTCGTCTGCCCCTTTTTTGTCAACTTATTCTTGATAGTTTATCTCAAATTCCATTTCCTTTATAAATGTTCTTGGTAAAATCAAGCAATTTTATCATTTTCCCTCCCATTTCAGATTATGTGTCTATATTATGCATGTTAGTCCCTGATGGTGTTCCATTTAGCAGTTTATTTGTTTAACTCATTTTATGTCCAATTATTAAACAAATGAGACTTGTATTTCCCCCGGTGATCATATATTTCTTCAAGGCTGTGATTCTACAAAATACTAGCGAAGGAATGAGGTTAAGGAAGGAAAGGGGGCTGGGCTTCCATCCTCAAATATTCAACAGGCTCTGGGGGAGTCCGGCAACGCCAACATGTGGACGTCCCTATGGCAGTGCCCTGACCTGTATGACACTAAAATGCTTCTGAGTGGCCTCAAACAGGACTGGGCTAATTTCCCTAGAGCTGTCCCCCTCAGCATGACCCACTGTGAAAACGCAGAAGTGGTCTGTGAGGACTAATTGCTTTCTGACAGATTCATAGTCCCACTTAATCAAATGTCACTGTTAAGACCAGAGAGAAATCTGTGGACCAGACCAGCAAAGACGTACGGGCCTCCGCTCTCTGTTCCTCCCTTTCTCATAAGCGATGGAGGGAGCTGCAGGGAGGGTGCGCTTAGGCAAACTGCTTCTGCCATTTCCTCATAGGTAGGATGATAGGGGAGCAGTGATGAATCCCTGCAGCATGTGTGAATATATGTTTAAGATATTAGGCAACAATACTGTGCTTTACACTTCTTTCTATTCTTTTCCAGATACCACACATTGCAGGCATTATAATAATTGTTCAGCTGCAGAGCTACTTATAATCATACACAGTTGAAATCTCTCTGGGCCACTCTTCTCCCTTCTTCAATCTATGGGAAACAAACATATAATACATTGGGTCCTTCCCATGCATTTTGACAACTTTTTAAAACACATTCAGATAATGTCTGCATGCATTATGTAGCTAAAAGAATGAGCACTCCATTACGAGAGCTGAAATTATGAGGCTCTTCTACGCTGACGTAAATCAGGCCCATTTGGCCTCACTGCTTCATGCACTCAGGTTGCAGGCACCAGGCAGAGAATGCAAATGCAAGCGTTGCTTCCTTGTGACTGGGAGGATGAATCCTCAAATAGAAAGATTTTGAATACAGCCACATCTGATGCCTAAAGATATTAAAATATGCTTCCTCTCTTTGTAGACACAACTGAGTGTTTTGGGCTATTTTAACCAACAATGACCATAGTAGTTTCATGGTGTTTTATTGATCTGAGGGTTTACTATCCTTATCTAATGGAGTACAGACTATATAAGACATTTATAATCCCTGCATCTCCTCCCAACAGATATAATGTGTGCTTGGCTGTATGTAATAGGGCTATGATTCCCTCGGGGCTCCTGGCACATCCAAACCTGCAAGTGAAAACTCCATGATTTAGTAGAACCATCAGTGATGTGGGGCAGAATATTTTTATATAGGCAATTGTACACTTGATTGTTTATAATCTGCTTTATTAAAATTTTAATGAAAATGCAGCATCACTTGCCTGCTTTCATGATACTATTTTACTTGATTTAAAAAGTGAAATCTCTTTAGTTCTTTAAAATGTCTTTTAAAAATAGCTTTATTGCCTTAGAAGTTAAGATCAATTCCAGAAGATTATGATTTTTTAAATAAAACATAAAATACAAAAGCCAAATTGCATAAAACATTGATATAAAACCTTTAGCATGATATTTTCAAGATTATCTTAGTCTGAATTTCTTTAATATTTCTGTCCTTTTACTAAAGATGTTTGAGTGAACATCTAGGGAGTGAACATCTAGAGATCTAAGGGAGTGTGGGTGTGTGTATACAACTTAACCAAATGCTAAGTTCATCTTTATTTTGAAATACATTTTTATAATAAAAAGTGGAAAAATAAAGTAACAAACTTTAACATATGTAACTCTTTGGCTATTCAGTTTCTTATTAAAATTAAGCATACAAATTATTTTCATTGTCTTAAAAGATAAAGTCCATAAGGCTAAGTTAATTTCTATCATATCCTTTTAAACTCATTCTTACCTCAGTATTTTGTCTGTCAGTAAACCAACAAAACAAAAAAAATGAATTAAGCTGCATGTGCACACAGACATTTGTGTGTGCATGTCTGTGCTTTTGCATGACAAGCTACTGTGAGCATGTATGTGTGTTCCTGCGTGCTTTGTGGGCACGACTGTGTGTGCTCCTGTGCATATACAGGCCTGGGCGCTTGTGCTTGCATGGGCCTCTGTATGTGCATGCACATTTGCATATATGTGTGAATGTGAACATGTATGTGTATGAATCGAAGCAGCTTGTGCAGACCACATATCAAGTTAATTTTCACATCAGCATAAGTTCATGAAGCACATACTTCTGTCCCTAGTATTAAACACATGAGATGAAAAAATGAGTATGACCCCTTTCTACACTCTGTGTCAGAACAGAATGGAAAGGTAACTTTTTATACAAAGAGCAATAAAGCAATGGAATGCATGTTTTACAAATTTAATTAACAGTGTGCTTAATTAGCCGATAGTATGGAATTATACATTCAAAAGAAGGATAGATAATAGAGGGAGGTGATGATGATGTTGGGATGGCCTTAAAACTTTGATAGAATTTTTTCTCTGGAGAAAGGAGGGGAAAGGTAATTTAGATAAAGGGAGCTAGCAGAATGAACAGGGAAATAGAGCTATGAAAGTGTATGCTATGCTGGAGGAATGGTCATTTAAAAAACAAGAGTATATGTTCCATGGAGATAGAAAGGAAAATTAATGGCCTAATTTTCCACTGCCAGGTAGGGAGATAACAGTGGTTAAAAAGGTGGGCTCAGGCATCAAGTTGCCTAGCTGTGAATCTCATCTCTTCCATTTCCTAACTGTGATTTGTGCAAGTGACTTAACCTCTCTGAGCCCCAGTTCCTTAGTTTCTGATAATAACTGCAGTTAGGATTTGCTGAAATGATGCACTTAATACAATAACTGACACATAGTAAACATTTAATAAAGGATGTATTCAAAGAGCAATAAAACAATGCTATGCATATTTTACTAATTGAGATCAACATAGAGCTGTTAAATGAATGAACTTATGGATAAGATAATAATGAATTATTATTATTATGTTTGGCCTGAAGGTAATATTAATAGCTAAAAGTTATTGAGCTTACTACATGACAGATTACATGCTAAATATACATCATTCCATTTAATCTGCACAATAGCCCTTAAAAACAGTTACAATTATTATCCCCTCTTGCAGATGAGGACACATCTTAGGCAGGTCATGGAGAAAAAGTAGGATCACACCTGGGTTTGCCTGACTCAGAAGTGGGACATTGTGTCTCCTCAGCGGGAGGACATGAGCCAGAATAAACTAGATTGGGAATCTGGTGCTCAAATGGTAAAGTGCTGCAGTGACAAGGCAAGAGTGTAGATTTTCTTCTCTCACAATAGAAAATCATGAAAATGCTTTTCTTGGAGAGGTGACATTATGATTCATTCATTAGTTCATTCATTCAATAGCTATATGTTGAACTCAAATAGTAAAATATGCATAGCATTGTTTTATTGCTTTTTTATACAAACTTTTCTCGTTTGCTTTAGTCTGACATTTTTGGATCCTGACTTGTGTTTTATGAATCTTTGTGACTCAAGCTACTATGTTAAACACAAGCTAAATACTGTGTCGAACACTGGGAAGAAAATGCCGAGCAAAAGCAGACGTGGTCACGCTCATGACACCAACAGCCTAGTTGGGGGAAGGTATATAAGTGCATAATGGCAGCTCACCACTGGGACAAATGCTACAGGGCTGAGGTTCATGATGGTGTGGATGCAGATAGAAGAACCAAGACAAGGAGGTCAGAATTGTTTTCCTTGAGGAATGGAGGCTTGAACAGAGCTGAAAGATGAATAAGGGTTAACTGGGTAAAGAACAGAAAGGGATAGGAAAGGAAAGCCCGTGCGAAGGCTGGTGAGGAGAGACGGTGCCGCTGAGCACAGGGAGCAGAGCGGGGCTGGAGTGTGGAGAGGAAGCAGATCTAAGGCAGCAGCATCCCGTGGAAATACAGTGAGAACCAGACAGGTGACACAAACGTTCTAGCAGCCCCATTTAAAAAAAGTAAAAAGAAGCAGGTTAAATTAATTTATGAAAAATATTTAATTTAACCCCAAATACCCAAAATATTATCATTATAATGATAATTACTATATAATTAACATAAAATTATTAATCTGATACTTTACTTTCTTTTTTGTATACTCAATGTTTGGAATTCAGCGTGCATTTAAAATCTATAACAATATCAATTCAGATGCTAAAGTTTCCTCAGGAATACTTGATTCTGTATTTGAATTTCATAAAGTTGATAGCTGAAAAATAGCTACACATACCAAATGCTTCAAAACATACTTTAAAGTTTTCCAATAACTGAATCAAGTATCTGTTTAAATTTAAATTAATAAAATTGAATAAAATTAATAATTTGGTTCCTCAGTCACACTCGTTGCATTTTAAATGCCCCATAATCACAGGAATGGTGACTCCTTCTGGGTAGTGTGAAATAGGGAAGTGAGACCATGCCAGGTCATACAGACCTTCTAAAAACAAAGGGAAGTCAAATATGTTGTTTTGTGTCATAAAAATGACTCTACCATTTGATTGATTTTTAGACTGTTTTCCTTTATGTGCAAACTTGGTTTCTTCTTATTTTTCCATCCTTGTGAAAAGAGAGCATTTTGCCTGACTTTACAAAGGGCGACACCCCGAGACAAAGGCGAGGAAAGGGCAGACGGGTGGCCTGTGTCAGACACCGCTCCATCTCCATCTTCTTCTTCTTTGTTAAATCACCTTCCTTCTGCTGTCTTATCATTTATCTTCATTACTTTCATCCATTTTCTTTCTACAATCCTGTTTCTTTTTTCCCTATACTCTGCCCCCATGTCCTTTAAAGTTGGCAGTTCGTAGAATCTCATTATTGATAATAGATTTGTCTGTAGATGATTATTTTTCTATTAGAGGTGTTGACTCCCGAATAATGCAGGATTATAAGATCATTACCTCTTAGCATTAGCAGTCAATGCAAGGGAGGTGAAATCTGGTATTGATTTGCTTTAAAACAATCATTTGAGTTCTTCAGTGTTGGCTTGCTACTTGGGAATTTTATGAGCCCTGAATGCTGCTCTTCTGAAATTTGAGTAATGTATTGATTTCTCTTAAAAAAAAATCTTCGAGACTTATGGTATTATCTTTAGTTATTTTTATTCTATTTAATTATTTTAATTATAATGTGATCTACATATATGACATATAGTTTGACAAAAGTTTACTATGCTTGTGTTTCTATACAACCAAAAGGTAATCTACAGGTTAAATACAAGATAATAAATAAATACAGTGAGTTTTTAATTTTAATGTGGAAATACAGATCACATTCCAGAAATCATCCAAGGAGAGAACATCAAAAGAGTTGATGTGTCTATACATTAAAAAATGTGTAGGGTCAGTGACCTGAGATATCTCTGTGTTTATTAATTACACAGGTATTTTAGTTGCCACCCATTTTCTGTCCCTTCCATTAAAAGCAGCTGATGAGATAGATGCTCTTGGCTAATCATTTGCAGTTTTCAATTTCTCTTATGTTTTCTTTAGAAATTTTATAGTTTTACACTTTACATTTAGATCTATGATCAATTTTGAGTTCATTTTTTTGTGAAAGCTTTGTTACTAGGTTCTTTTTCTTGCATAGTGATGGGCTCCCTCCTTGACCAAGCTTTAGTCAGGTTCCTCTGAGCCCTCTTTTTGACTAGGCTTTGACCTTCCCCAGATTGTGTTTTTTTAATACTATTCTCCAATAAAGACATTCTATCCCATTCTTTCCAATTTCCATAGTTTTTATTTCTTTTTATTTCTCATTGCACTAAGAAGGACTTCCAATATGATTTTGATAGGATTGGTTCTGTGTTCCTGATCCTGGGCTTATGTATCCAGTCTATCACCATTAAGTACATTGTTATCTGTATGATTTGTTTGTAGATGTTATCAGATTGAGTAAGGACCCTTCTATTCCTAATTTGCTGAAAGGTTTTTATTATGAATAGGTTTTGGCTTTTTCCAACTGCTTTTTTATGTATCAGTTGATACAAGCATATGATTTTTCTTCTTTAGCTGGTATGTAGATTACATAGATTGAATTTGGAATATTGAACTAGCCTTGCATACCTGGAATAAATCCACTTGATCATGGTATATAATTCTTTTATACATTATTGGGTTAAACTTGTTACATTTTCTGAGGAAAATTTGCATTTATGTTCATGAGAGATATTGGTCTGTAGTTTTCTGTTCTATTGTCTTCATCTGGTTTTGATATTTAAGTAATACTGGTGTAATAAAATGAGTTGTGAGTTAGGAAGTGGTTTCTCTATTTCTATCTTTTGGAAGGATTGTGCAGAATCCAAATTCTCAGAGTGGAGCACTGGAGGACTGCTCTGACGCAGTCCTTCTACGTGAGAATAAGCACCTTCCTCATCTGAGAAAGAACGTGGGTGAATCATGGTATTCATTACTGAATGTAATCCTGCAATATGTTTTCAATTATGTTTGTATGTGATTCAAACTATGCGGAAGATTATTAATCATTGATCCAATTTCTTTAATATATATAAGCTATATTGTCTATTTCTCCTGGTGTGAGTTTTGCTAATATATGACTTTCAAGGAATTGGTTCATTTCATCTAAGTATCAAATTTGTGGGCATAGGGTCTAGTATTCCTCTTATATCCTTTAATGTCCATGGGTGATGACAAGTCCCTCATTTCTAATACTAGTAATTAGTGTCTTCTTTTTGACTTTGTTAACCAGACTAGATTTTTCTTTGAGGAGTTTTTAAATTATGAATTCAATTTTCTTAATAACTATAGAGCTATTCAGCCTATCTATTTCTTTTTGTGTACATTGTAGTAGTCCTTATGTCTTATTTTGTTTTTTTTTTTGCTTGAGGAATTGCTCCCTTTCATCTAAGTTGTTGAATTCATGCTAGTAAAGTTGTTTGCAGTATTTGCTTAGTATTCTTTTGATGTATACAGGGTACAAGTGAATATCTTCTTCCTTTGTTCCATATACTAGGAGTCTGGGTCTTCTCTCTTTTACCTTTATTAGTATTGCTAGAGTTGATCACTATTCTTGATCATTTTCGAAGAACCAACTTTTGTTTTTTGTTTTTATCTGCTATTTTCCAATATTCAATTTCATTAGTTTCTACTCTAATTTTTATTATTTCTTTCCTTCATCTCGTTTTAGGCCAAAAGGACTCTCTTTTCTTTTCTTTAGTTGAGTAATTGGTAATGACACCTTCTCATGATACATACTGCAATCTGTTTGACTACCAAGTTGGAAGCTGAACACTATGTTTAGAAGGAAATAGTGCCATGATTTCCATAGTGAGACCAGAGAATTAAGACTGTGTGCTGATACTTAGTGACAGAAAAGTTTACCCCGCTAAAGGAAACTTTGGTCAAAATGTCACTGAGGTGAAATTGGCCATTTTAGGCCAGAGAGTTTTAAGAGGAGTGGTACTCCATGAGAAATCACTATGGCCAGAGAGGCCTGGGGTTCTTTCTGTGACCCCACAATTACTAGCTGAGATCATTAGGTCCTCTCTAGGACAGTAGGAACACCGAGGAGCTGGAGTGCTTCTCTTTCTGATAATGAATAATAAAGCATTATTGTCTCCTATTTTGCCATAGCTGTATATGAAGCTTCACTCTGATAACCATGTAAGGTTTGATCTATTTGCACCTTTTATGTCACTTTACTTTTCTAAGTTTTATATTTTCAGGGTCCATATTTTGTATTCTTATCCAGTTTAAAAATATTTATTCTATGTATGCATGGTAGGCCTCTAAAAATAGGGTGTTTTTTTTTAAACAAAGTAAGTAGAAATAAAGGAAAAATTAGGTGAAAGATAAAATAATGTTTTAATACCTCGCCAATCTCAGTTTCCTGTTCGTTTGTAAATGGTAAAAGTAACACCAGGCCCCCTACTTTGTTGTGAGGCTTAACTGTGGTAACTGTAAATACCATCAAAACTTTATGTGACGTTATTTATATTGTCCCTCTTACTTTAAGGGAGTTGAGAAATGGAGTCTACTCAGAAGAATAGTCAAGAGCAGCTCATCAGTTTCTTTTTTTAGAAAGGACAGAAAACAAATGGAAACTAAAATACCCATATAATTAATAAACACACAAAGCTCAGGTCACTGACCCTGCAAATTATTTTTTAATGCATAGACACATCAATTCTTCTGATTTTCTCTTCTTGGATGATTATGATTTCTGGAATGTGATGTCCCTAGGAGTAGAAAATAATCATTTTTTATTGAATTTCAGAAAGAGACGTCCCTGTCTTTTCCTGTGTATGTGTATGTGTTAGTGTGTGTATGCATGCACACACAAATATGTGCCCACGTACACATACATATACACATGCCCAAAGGGGAAGTAAGATCTGCTGCTCTGTACTCAACTCAAATGCTTATCTGTCTATTGCATTGAAATGGATAAGGACGTCATTCACCAAAAACCCTCAAATCTTTTCCCTCCTATCACAAGCCTTATAAACTAATACCTGCTGTTTCCATGAGGCAAGAAGAAACCTGCAGAAAGTGGCCTTTGGGTAGAAATTCAGAATGGGGGCTGATTGGTGGTAAGCATACAGTGAGCTGTTCCATCTGGTGATTTTAGTCCCAGGTGGACCATCACGACAGCCTCCTATTACTTGCTTCAATGTTTCTACAACTGAAGTTATTTGTGTACTATTTTTTATTATTTTGCCAGGTCTATGTACCACTTGTATCACTATTTTTTAATATACCTTTTTATTTGTCATAAAATGATCTATTTCTTAGCAGCAGTAGTAGTATTACAAGGCATTTGTGTTACTTCTGCAAATGTAAAACCAGTATGTCATGGCCTTTGTAGAAGAATCTCATTTTATAAAGATTTTCCCCAAAATGTTTGGATAAAAATAATCAAAGTATCAAAAAAAACCTACTTTAGTTCATGTTCCTCTAAAGACACACAGGTCACACTTTGGGAAGTGTGGATGCACAGAATAGGGTCCACACTAGCAAGACACACAAAGCCTTAGTGATCTGGCCCTGATTCTCTCCAGTCACATCTCTTTCTGTGCCAAGCTTCATACCCCACTGTTCAGTTTGCTTGCATAATTTGTATTTTCCCAGTTCATCCTATGTTATTAGAATCTGGGTCACAGCAATTCCTGGGTGTCAGGAAACCTTTTTCTCCTTTATCTAGAAAATATCACTACACATTTTAGACCTAAAGCATGATCTCTTCCCTGAAGCTTTCACTGATGTCCTGAGGTGAAGTTACTTCTTTTTCTGTGTCCCCACCCATAAACACTTAAATGACCTTCCTTGTTTTGGGGTCTATCTTCCTCTACTACATTAGACATTTTCTGATTCTTATAGGCCACAACCTACAGAATGAAAAAATGAACACAAAGTAGATGATTGCCTGCATGGGGTAATCTCTGTGGTACCCCCAAATTAGTTTTTCTACACTCTTGCTCATGCCTGAAATTCTGTAAATGGAGATACAATTTACTGCTTTAAGAAATGTGTTTGCTCTTAAGTTTCAATTATCTTGAACTGGAATCACTCAGTCATGATAAACTGTTAGCAGACCCGTGCGGAGGTTCTGTACATCCTCTCGTACGAGTAAGTTTTGAGAGGAGGGGATTAGGAGGGAAGTAGGAATGTGAACAATGAGGGGAAGATGGCACCAAAAAGATATGAAAAATCGTGGAAGGAGATTGTCTGTAGTGAAAGCACACCTCAGAGCCCCCTACTGGTAATTTCAATCAGAGCGGATTAGAGCAATACAGAGAAGCTTAGGTCATGGAGAAAGTATTAACCCTACCCCCATCTTGAGCACAGGCTCCACCTTGGCTCCAGGGTACCATTGGCTGTGGCATTGAAGGAAATTCTGTGGGCAGACCACACTGGGCTGGTAGGGAGTAGAGTAATAAATTTCCTGAGGAGACTCAGTTTCTGATATTTTCAGAAATAGCAAAAACTGTATTCACTGAAATTGACATATAGGGCAAAGAAAAGGTGTGGTACCATGGGATAGCAAAGATGTTTACTGTTTTTCAGATATGTATGGTTTCAATATGTAGGAGGAAGGAACAGGAAAGGAAGAGAAATATGATATTGGAAAATCTAAAAATCATTTCACAGTATATTGAACAAGTCCATGGAACTGAAATACTACTATAGCAAATAGCCTGTGCACGTCTTCACCAGGATATTTTTAGACCTCTGGCAGAAGGAAATAATTCTAGTCTTTAACAAGAGTTAGAAGGTGTAATGCTTCCAATTTAGAACAAACTCTTAGGTCTTTTTTTCATAGTCATTTAATTTTGATGAAACAGCTTTGTGGCACTACCTCTCTTGTTTCTTTGCTCGCCTCTTTGAGGTCATCAGTTTTCACAAGTAGAGTGAGATCCTGGTATGTTGTAGAAAATATTTAAAACATATAAATCTGCACTGTTTCTATAGTGAAAAAGAAATAAAGCCAAGAAACAGCCAAGGCAAAACTTTTCCCAGATTTAAGGGGATTATGACTATACTTTATTTTTTTACGTAAACATACTCATTTTCTGCAAAATACAAAGCGTTTCCTTCTGTAGTTGTAGGAGGTTGAGACACTGAAGGCAGGAATATGAAGGAGGGTTTGCTCTTAATTAGAAGACCATATGACCCTGTGGCACAGATTCCCAGCTGCCATATGGATTATGTTTCTCCCCTTTTCCTCTTTCAAGTATTCCGTGCTGAGTGAGAAGAGTTGTAGAATTTATAACTTTATATATACATATATATTTCAATGACCTGAAACTAGAAATGCTCTAGATTGTAGAAACAAATGTCTAAATTAATGAAAGGCAAGGGAACTAGAAGTTTGGTTACTATCGCTGCAAGGGGGCCAGCTGTCATAATTCTGGCTCAGTTGGGTCTTTAACTTGGGGGGTCCTATTCATTATCTTTGGAATGCCACATAATAAGTGGTTCTCTGAGGATACCATCTAATAAAAATACCATCCAGACATGTTCTGTTATTTTTGCCTCTTCATTCCTACCAATTGAAGTCTCTAATTGCTAACAGCAATTAAAATCAAGAGCTTTCTCACCCTTTCAGCAGCTGGTACTGTCTAATTTTTCCTGTTTGCAATTACAACCTAAATAATGGAAGAATAGCTTATATTTTTAAGAAAGATTATATTTTAATATTCTAGGATGAACACACAGTAGTTTCTCTCTGAATTTCCCATTTGTGATATTGTAGCTTGTATAATGAATGTTTTTATTCAATGCCTGTCTCAACTGTAAGTTTCAGAAAAGCACACTGCATTATGTATGGACTATATGTACTATGTACTATGTAAATGTTTAGGCATTTTCTTAGAGCGACACTTCGCTTGGACAATAGTGTGCAGTATCTAGGTTCTTTTTATTGGCAAATCTCTTGTCATTATTATTATTTCACACCAAGAGCCCATATCCTGCTAAAAACACAGTAAGTAGTAGCATATGTAAAAACAATTTGTGTTGTGGAATTTATATCCTGAAATTCCTTTCCTTTGAGATATTTGAAATCTGAGCTCTTATGGTTCTGAGGAGCTTGATACTGTGGCAGAGTATTTGTGCATGTGTGTTCGGAGTAGGAGTGCCAGGAAGGCGATGGAACGGCTTGAAATGGAAGGATTCTCATGACACATGGGCTGATGAAGTGAAGCATTAAATTCCTGGGCATTCTAAAGTACCTTCCTTCTGGATTCAAACCCCTAGATAGTGCCATAATTTTTCAGAGGATAATTTTTTTTTTTAATTTCCAAGACAGCCAGAACGATGCAAAAGCCCAGTCCTGATATTTAGCAGGTAGAACAGGAAGAGGGTATCTTGGAAGAAGCCCTTCATCATATCTCATATTTTATTATATGCTATGGAGCATGAACATAATACTTGCTTTATTAAATTCTAAGCATGTTGTGCACACAGAGAAATACGCAGCCAAGCAGACATTTTAAATAGCTGAAGTACAAAAATGCAAAAAGGATTCAGGGTATCTCTCCAGTCCAGGTGCACAGAACTATGGCTTATAGGGTGTGCTTCAGGATGAATGAGAAGACAGTTTCCAGAGCTATGCGACAAAGCAAAATGTTTCCAGGAGGTTTTCATTTCAGCAGCACTGTAAGCAAAGACCTACTGCCGCATCTTTTTCTGCTAAATTATAACTTCAAATTTCAAGTACCTGGATAATTCCTGGTTTCAGTTGGAACAGCTGTGGCCCAGAACTCGTCCAGCAATCCCAGGGAGTGTCCTCTGTGGCCTGAGAAAGCTCAGTTCTGCAAGGATCCAACTCTACCCTTCCAGGTCTCTGCCCACAGAGTTAAGCCCATATAGAAAAAAAAAAAACCCACAAAATGGGGGATTTGCGCCATCTTAATGGGGATTTGAAACACTTCATAGAAATTCTGAGATTTTTTGTTAACTTGCTTCCCCACTCCCTAGAATGACAATTTAAAACATTTTTCACTCAACTCACATCTGCAATTTGCTTTCTCTTGTTCTTAGCAGATGTCTTATTTCACAGAGAATTTAAATAGAAATGATGAAAGTAAACCACCTCAACTTCCTGCCATCATTTCTACAAATTCACTTCAGTTTGCCCCCTTTCTCTTATCCTCCCTTGTATCACAACATAGAAAGTGTCCTTTCTCAAAGTTACCTCTCCTCTGGATTAACTTGGTACAACCACAGCCCTTCTCAGAAAACAAAGCTGGGCCTTGCCCAGCAAACCTCTCCCCTTTCAGGAGAACCCACCTCTATGGCATCCAGTCTCATCTTGCTTCTGTGCTTCATCCAGTGTGCACCCAGAGTGCCGCGTAAAGCATAACAGGAGTCACATCACTGCTCTGTGTCAAGCCTTCTGGGAGACGCAGCAAGGCCCCTGCAGATTCATATGCTGTAGCCCTAAACCCTAGTACCTGAGATTGTGACTGTATTTGGAGATAGTCTTTCAAAGGGGTACTTCAGTTAAAATGAGGTTATAAGAGTGGCCCCTGATCCAATATGACTGGTGTCCTTAGAAAACGAGAATAGGACAGACTCACATGGAGGGAACAGCACATGAAGATACAGGACGATGGCCACCTACAAGCCACTGAGAGGGGCCTCAGGAGAAACCAACCCTACTAATACATATGTCTTGAATTCTTAGCCTCCAAAAGCGTGAGGAAGTACATTTACTGGCTAAGCCACTCAGTCTGTGGCACTTTATTATGGCAGCCCTAGCAAACTAATACACCTTCCAGTGATGACCTGGCATCTCTACAATAAAATCCATAAACTCTACTGGGGTCTCTAAATCATACCTGCCTCTCCCACCTCAACCCTAGCCACTCTTTGGCCTCCTCACCACTCTAACCACACAGGTTTTTTCCAGTTTATCGAGTATTATGCGATCTTCCTTATTCTGAACCTTTTGGATGCACTGTCTGTTCTGCTTGAAATATTCCTGCTCATGCTGTTTATCCGCCTAGCCAGCATACTCATCTTTCATGTCTCCACCTAAATGCCACTTCCTAGAGAAGACATCCTTGTTCCTTAACACTACGTCAGGTCGCTCCATGACAGTCTTCCACAGCATTTCGTACCTCTACTTTGCAACCCACATCACTCCCCAGTCACTTGATCAGTACATGTCTTCTCTGCAAGACTGTAGCCTCCATGGGTTCATGACCATGTCCTTCTTGCTCACTGGCTTATCTGTAGCATATGTGTTTGTATCTGTTGTGTATTGATATTTGTATGTATCTGAATGAAGCATCAGAGTGAACAGGCTAACAACAGAGAGCACTGCGACTTCTGGAAGGAAAGTAAGCACCTAGAAAACTGCCTTGGATGTGGTGTTAGTAAGATTTTCAATTATTAGCAAAATCCAATTAGGTGGATATTTGTTACTGAAATTGAAGTCATTACCTGTAGAAAAGGGTAGTGTTACTAATTCAATTCAGCTTGTCAGAAACAAAGGTTATTTTGTATTTTTCTCAGTCAAATTTGTCAAATGTTCAGAATTTGTTGGACTAAATATATACTATATCTAACTTATTTTGGGATAGAGTTTAAATAATCCCATGAAAGACTGATCTTTTCTCACTTAGAGTTTCTTATTTTTACGTGAACAGCCAAAGTGTGTACAAAATTTGGGCACCATCATAGGCCACAGAGTGACGCATGTGTTACGACCACTGGAAATGTGGTCTGCAGCTGTTCTTCAGCTCTGATTTACACCAGAGGGAAGAAGCCCTTTAAAAGTGCACTTTGAGGTTCAGAGCCTTTTCTTGTGGTGCACTGCAAGAGGTGTTGATCATATCGGAGTTACCAGGATGCAAGTGGGGAGAAAGCCAACCCCACAGACACACTGATCCTGGATTTTCAGCTTCCAAAAGTGAGATGAAGCACATTTATAGGAAACAGTTTTTGTAGGATGGCCCATAGCAGCTAGAAGATAAAACCTGTAGTGTGTGTGCCTGTCTCTGTGCTCAAGAGGACAAAGGACACGACAAGGACATGCCAAGAGGAGCCTTTGATGGAGCTTGTGTGATGAGTACAGTGGTGCCATCTGTTTATGACTGATATTTTTGATGGGGTTTGACTATTCCTGAGTGGGCTAGGGACAAAACGAGTGATGTAGCTGGCCACCATGAACACATTTCTTTACGTGTCAGAGCCTTTGTTCGGATTCGGACTGAAGCCTGTTTGTAGAGTCACACATAATGAAGTAAAACCTCACTGAGATTCACTTCGGGACATATCCAAACAAACAATCTTCATTCTGAGCCCATCCAAATGTCTGTAATTTGGTAAATTGCTCATTCTATTTGAGTGCATTGGTCATCATTTATGAATGTCGGACGTGCCTCAGAGCACTATACAACATTTCCATCTTGCTGAAACGGCCTGGGTTTGTTTAAGACATTTTCTGCTGCGTTTAAAATTTCGGATCCTAAACCTAATAGACATCCTGAAAAATGAAGAATCATGTCCCGGATGGGTCCTTATAATTTTTGTTTTTAGATTTAAACAGATTAAGTTCACATCACATATTTTAAAATGTATAGCCTTCATAATCTTCAGATTTAGTCACTATTTATAAAGCACTTTGGATACCTTAGAAACCTTCAACATAAACAGCTGTCAGTCTGAAATAAAATAGAAGAATCTTAAGAAAGATAATGCCTCAGTAACTTACCCCCTTAAAATATTTGTTTTTAATTTTGAGTGACAAAGCTTCTTATACAGTACACTGACAAGAGCAGAAAAAATAAAAATAAAAAAGGCCTTGAAAAGAAGTACTGCACAGAACTTTTCTGATGTCTTGATATTTCATGTTCTCTGTAAAGTTAAAGGGTTTTAGTGAACAGCAAAGAGAGAAGTCTGACATTTTGCCATTCAGCAAGTATTTGCATTATTTTAGACTTATAGTGATTTAAAGTTCCTATGCCAACACATTTTACTTGTTGTATGCCTGTTAGAGATCTTTATAATGTGTTGCAAATATGTGAAGGCAGGAGGTAAGATAAAGAAAGGCTTACCACCGAACTTCTGAGTATATTTATGTAATTCCCTATGAGTTCTGTGCCAAAGGAATAGCCTGAAATCTCTTTTATATTTATTTAAGAAGTGATGGAGACAGTGATGTCTATAAATAATTATTGCTCAAATGACTAGAATTCTTATTAATTTAGCAAGGAGAGGTTCCTCACTGGAAAGGATATTTTAACTCCTCTCCTGAAAAATTTAATAAATCAAGAGCTGAGTTTTTAAATAAAGTGTTAACAAGTTGTCACAGGCCTACAAACCCAAATCTTGCCCTTCCTATTCTTTATTGCAGAACTTTCTCTATGTCCTACATAGGCAACACTAATTTTCCTAAGAGGAAAGCTGGCTATTCTTCTAGAATCTTTGTGCAAAATTTCTTCTTTGATTAACCCATTGTATTTCAGCTGCACATGTGCTATCTGCTTTCCCTAGGGACCCCTTGTATTTTAAACCTTAGAACACGAAACATGTCTCCCTCTTAATAATTAAGACTTGAAGATAATTTGATTCATATTTATATGTATAGTTTGCATTTTTACTAAAACATCTATATGCATGTAGTAAGTACTTATTTATTATAATTCAATGGCTAGATAATTCTAGGAAGGGATATTAAACTTTCTCATGCAAGCATTCTGAGACTCAGATATTTCAAGGTTCCGGAGAGGAAAGGAAATGAATAAAAATGATTGTGGGCACAGTGGCTGGAGAACACCTGCCTGGTCTGAAGGCACCAGCATGCACTCAGCTGCAGCCAAATCCTGCCGTGCCAGAACAGTCCCAGTGTTGTTAAATCATCCAACTCTGCAGGGGTAGTCAGAAATATGGATTTTCATTTGAAATCTCCTAACATGAAAACTCTGGTAACTAGTTCCAATCAAAACAGTGTGAGTCAAATAAATACGTTTTTGTGTGCCCTACATGCAATTTCTTCTGTGAGGATATATCATATCTAGAAAGAAAACATTATGCCATAAGACTTAGCAACCTCATTTAATTGCTATATAAAATGTCTATAAAAGAAAAATAACTATAAAATGTACACCTAGATAAATGTTTAGAAGAAATGCCTTAAGTAAGAGGAAAAATGTTCCTCCTCCATATTCTTGCCATGGAAGAATCTTCTGTTCCATGGACTGGTTCCTTTCCGCATCACCCATTTCCTCACCATACTCCCACTAAGACAGGCAGAGAACCTTTACATTCCCTCAATGTCCACCTCCTTGCTTGCTATCCAGGTACATATCCTTTTTGGTGTATGGATGTCCTGGGATGTCCTGAGAGGCCGAGAGGCTGCTCAAGGGAGTTTTCGGGCTGTAGGCATCATCCTTCATGCTGGCACACGCTGAGGGCAGTGACGGCAGAGAAAAGAACTCTGCCAGACGAATAGCAGGAGACCGCACAGAACTGTCGTCTGCCTTGTTGGCCTCGATGCACGGTACAAGCCAGTGCTGGACAGTCTGTATGTGCCCATCGAGCCCCTAGGCAGCCCCAGAGCACTGGTGATCACAGGCACTGAGCAGTTTACTGCTGCAGATGCACCTCCTACACTGCTGACAGGTTGGAATTAAGGCCCTTTGCAGAAATATTCCTCTTCTCTGTCCCTTTCTCCCTTAGAGCTCTCCCTTCAAACAACCTCTCAGCATCCCTGCTCTTACCATACTCCTTTCTGTTGAGAAAAAGACTTCATGCTCTCCCTCAACTTTGCCCATGCCCTAACTCTTCTCCATAACCCTAAAGCCTATGATATCAGAAATAGACTCCAGAAGATCCTCCTTTTCTCAACCTTCCACTCTGTTACATTAATCTCTGAGACAACACATTGAGCAGACTGCCTGCATAGAAAGAAGGAAAATTCTAAGCACCAAGATTTAAAAAAGAATGTTATCCTGCCACAAAAATATGTTTAAAGCTATTTTATTTTTTATTTGTATTAATTTATAAATCTGGTATAGCAATATGTTTGATCCATGAAAGAAAAACACATATTCAAAATAACACTCGACTCGAATGCACGGACCCTCTCTGTGCCTCTGTTCTTAACCCCTTACAAGGACGTGCAAGTTGCAGATGGTCTTCAGTTGTGTGCTCTTCCTTCTGCTCCTAACGCAGAAGCGTGGGAGAAATACACTTGAAAATATATAGGAAGCCTGCTTCGCAACTTAAATATCATCCACTATTAAGAGTATTACAAAATATTATGTGCTCTTAAACCAGTAATTAACGAAGGCTGGGTGATTATAGTACCACAGTAGGACTGATCATCAAATAGACAAGAAGCCACGTTTTTCTTTTACCCAACAAGAACATGTATTGACCAATACCTTTCTGGAAGAGAACTAGAAATCTTCCTACATGATGAAGAAGGATGAGAAACACAGGTATATTTGATTCCACTGTTTTTAAACTCTTGTCAGTTTCAAAAATAGTAATAATAGTTCAATAAAATTCTCAGCTCAGTTACTATATCATCAAAGTCATCATGCACATTTCTTTCACCTGCCAGAAAAAAACCTCTTCAGTATTGTTGCCTTAATGCACAAAGAACTTTTTTTTCAAATGAATAAACGAGATTTAAGGAAACTGCTGATATCTGCAGGAATACTTTGGCATGACAGGGAGGAAAACAAAAGAAATTTAAGCGCTCCTCTCTTTAGTTATTCTCACCTGTTTAGACTCCTTGTTAACATCCAACATCATTATGACCCCGTTAGTTTCCATATTTCTCATCTTAAAACACTACTTGTTTCATATGACAATAAATTATTTATATACCTGATAGATATCAAGCACTTTCACATGCTATATTGCATTAAATTATTATAAATACCGATTCACTTATTCAAATTAGTTAGCATCTGTTATGGCAAACATATGCTATGAATTTTGACATAATAAACATATGAATAAGAGAAACTCACAGTAGAGTTGGGGAAGCAGTATGTGGTAATATGCTTCTAATGTACTGTTATATGTAGTGTAACATATGTAAGCATATGGCTCTGCCAGGTCATAAGGAGTTAAATAAAGCTCCCTGGGAGAGATGACCCTTTTGTTCAATGCTCAAGAGTAGAGATGGCCATCAGACAGTGCAAGGGGAGATGAAGGACCAGCACATGCTGAATCAGAAGAGCTGTGGACTTGCAGGTGCATCAGTGTAACTAGAATATAAAATTATAACATGGAGAAAATGCAAGAAAAGGATTACAAGATAACCAACTATAAAAGGCTCAATATTTCATAGTAAAGATTTTAGATTTTACTGCAGTGGGGGCCATAGTTGGAGTTTAACCAGTAGAATTCTTGTTCAGATTATTATAGTGGAAAAATCTCTCTGGCTGAGGTGTGAAGGTTACACACTGGAAACAGGCAAGAGTGCCAATGGGGAGGCTGGCTACCAGGTTTGTCGTAATCCAAAGAAGCCTGAGAAAGTCAATGGCAATAGGGATAGAGAAGAGGGGAAAGATTCAAAACCTATTTAAGAGGTAGAAATAGTAGATGTGACTCTGATTTTTGGATGTGAAGAGTAAGGAAAGAGATTCTAGGTTTCTGGCACAACTGAGTGTATAGTGGTGCCAAAAACCAGCATAGGGAATTAAGAAGGGGATAAAATTTCACATAGAGGTTGATGACTTTCTTTTTCCACACATCTAGAGTAAATACCCGTGGTTTATCCAAGGTCAGACATATCTTGAGTAGTTGGTGAGGGTTTAGTTGAGATGTAGGTGAAAGAGGAAGATCTGAGATTTACCAGGTCTTAGTTGAAGCTATGAAAGTGAATAATACAAGCCAGGGAGATTTATAGAAGATGGAGCAAAAATTTTAGATCTGGAAAACCTTGACATTTAACGAGTAGGGAGAAGAAATGGAGAATAGAGGCAAGGGGATTTCATATGTGAGAGGAAGTAGTCCCTGGCATCAAATTCTACAAGGGATTGGGCAATAGCAGAACTAACAAGTTATTGAGATTCAGCATCCTGGTGGTCACTGGTGACCCTTGGTTAGCTCTTTTGATGTATGGATGTCATTTTGATGTATATATAGACAATAGCCAGCCTGTAGGACTTTCAGGATTGATTGGATTGTGGGGGTCATTGATGATGGTTATACAGGGAATGTCTTCCACAAGAACTTGCAACTAAGTTGGTGAGTGTTGGCTAAACATACCTACTTGGTCCACTCAGTGAGTGTATGCTCTGGTACAAGGTAGTGTATGTCCTGAGGAATGGCAACTTTTCCTAATTTTTTACAAAAGCGTTAATGGGCTAGCTGGAGCCTTAGGGAAGTTGCTGTTCCCCATAACATTAACTACAAAGAGGAAAAGGAAGGGAACAGAGGGATATATGATCTGTTTGATTTTTAAGGGTCATCTGGATTTGATCATACTAAAAGTCTAGAGGCTGAGACACAGTAGAAACAGAGACTTTAGAGACAAGTGAAAAGGAAAAAATACATCAGCAGAGGCCCTGATCAGAGGTAGAAGAGAATTGAATCTAGAGACAGTTTAAAAAATTGGACTTGGAGGTAGAAGGAGAGATTCCACTTTTACTGATATGGAAAGAAAGGAGATAAGAACGGGGGAAGATGCAGAGAAGCTTAAAGGTGAAGAGAAATAGCCAAAGACAAACAAAAACCTGAAACAGGCAAAAATAAAACAACAAATGGTAGCCAAGAGAGACCAATCTGAAATACCAAAAGTGGTAAATTTGCTATTTGAAAAACAGTTAATACACAAACTACTCCAAACTGAATGCAAAGTAAGATGAGACCGATAATTCAGCAGTTTGTCCAGAATGTAGTAAAAGAGAGAGATAAATATAGAAAAGAAAAGAGAAACTAAGACACAGAAGGTAGAGTGAACAGTTCTACAGATATTTAAAAGAAACTGCAGAAGTTATAAAAGAAATGGGCAATATTTTGAAAGAGATAACTTTTTGAATGAATTTTTTTCAGAATTGAAGAAACATATGAGCTCTAAATTAAAAGGTTCACACCAACTGTCAGCTTGAAAAAAAAAACAACTGCGATTGTGATAGACCAGGGATAAAGAATAAATATTCAAAGCTACAGGAGGGGAAGATAGTTTACCTTTTGTGGCAGGTTGTATTATTTGCTTACACATCTTCACACTCTACCCTCGCCAAGATGGATGGTATATATTTTTCGGACCCCTTGATTTTGGGCTTTGCAAGTGCAGTATGGGTAGAAATGTCCTACAGTCCAAGAATAAAACCCTCTTGTGTTTGAATCCAAGTATAAAGCTGCTCTTTTATGAAACGCATGCCCAGGTAGGCTATTTTTACAGCCTTGGTCTTAGAATAAAGATGGGAGAAAATGATCTGAGCGTAACTGAAAACTTGGAGCGTAGTTAGGCCCATGCAAGCCTGGCCAATGTCAGCTGAGCTGCAGTCAATTCACAGACCTGAGAGTATAAGATAAATGAATGCTATTTTAAGTCAGTGAGATTTTGGAGTTCTTTTGTTGTATAATGTTATTGAAGCAGAAACCTGAGAAACCTACAAATAAACAGTAATTAAACTATTTCTCATCAAGATTAAAAAATAACCTAAGCTGAAGAATTAATACCCTAAAAGTCATGCAAGAATAGTCAACCTAGTATTTCTACCCAACTTAACTACCTTCAAAACTGTGTGTGAAATAAGGACATCTTCAATCATATATAGGCTATGAGATTATATAGCTCATAGATTTTCCCTGAAAAACTACTAAAGAATGTATTTCAGAATGTACGCAGAGAGAAGGAATAGGGTACATTCTGAAGTTATTTATAGTAACAGTAAATTTAGAAAATATAGTCAAATGAATTGACTATAAAAATAGTAATTTTTATTTTAAAAAGTGGTTAATTCTAAACTATAATAAGGAAATGTGTATATTTGTATGTGCACATGTAGTAGTGTGATCAATGTGTAAGATTATATATATATGTGTGTGTGTGTGCATGCTGTTTAAATATCTATAATAAATTATATTTTATATATTATATATAATTATATTTTATATATTTATATATATATTTTATATTTTATATATAAATTTATAACTATTTTATATGTAAACATAAGTATGCTAGAAATTTTATATATATATGTTTTATATGTAATATAATTATGTGTAGACATGCACATACAAAATATACATTTCCTTTATTATTGTTTGGAATTACATATTTTTTAAAAGAAAAATTATTTTATGGTCAATTACATTTATCAAAAGTTTCTAAATAACCATGTATTATATATTATATATAATTTAAATGTAATTTGTGGTTTCTATTAAAAGAGTAAAAAAATGTCTTAATGACTAAAATACATATAAAATGGGAAAAGGATGATTGAAGTAAGTCTGAAAGTATTAGTACTTTCAATAAATGGACAATACTTGCTACTAAAGAAAAATCTATTGGAACTTCAGAACAAACAAAAAGACTGTCACATATTACTGACAAGAGATTTACCTAAGTCAAAGAATTGTTGAAAATAAAGAGATGGAAAACAATATAGCATGAAATTCTAACTCATTAAGTGGATACAGCAATATTAATACTACAGAAAATAAAATTTAGGGAAAAAAAGACTAATAGGTATAGCCAGATATAGTAGATATTTATAAATAAACTTCTAGCAATATAGGGTAATCATTTATTTTTTGCACATAGCAAATTATCTAATGCAAATGGACAAAATTTCAAGGAGATATTGCCAAACAGTAATTACAGTAGTAGATTTTAATACATGTTCCATAAACCAATAGATTTAACTGATAAAAATTTAATAAGTCTATAAAAGATTTGAATAAAATTACTTAATGAAATATATATTATTATATTGTATATATCTTATATATATTATTTTTTCAAGCTCAAATGGACTTAAGAAATTGACCTTTGATAAGACCAGAAACTCAAAGATTTCCAGGGTACATAATATACTGATTATTTTCTCTGAGCACAACTTAATTGAATCAGAAATTAACATACAAAAATGTCCAATTTCCTTATCTAATAATTCTATAAAAAAGATTAAATTAAATAGTGTATGGATTAAAGCAATTCACTCAAAATTAGAAAGTACGAAGAGCTAAAATAAATTGAAAATATATAAATATCGGGATGTACCTGTGGACCAGTGATTCCATCTGTGCCCTTAATTAAAGTCCTTAAAAAAGATTTGTAACTTTAAGCTATTTATTTTTAAAAAATAAGAAAATTGTAAAATAACTTATTTAAGCATTCAGGAAGAAGTAGGATCAACTCAGGAACCAGCACAGAAAAATAATAAAAATCAAAACATGAATTACTGAGATGGAAACAAAAATCAGTAATACTAGAACCAATTGAAATGTTTAAAGAAAAAGAATTCAGTCTTTGGA
Source organism: Phataginus tricuspis (assembly GCA_029783875.1). Taxonomy (NCBI): domain Eukaryota; kingdom Metazoa; phylum Chordata; class Mammalia; order Pholidota; family Manidae; genus Phataginus; species Phataginus tricuspis. Next base: position 1,298,068 of record JAQQAC010008864.1, on the reverse strand, counting down.
AAGATCAACAAAACAGACAAAGCTGTAGTAAAATTAATGTGAAAAAAGTAAAAGTGATGTAACTATAGAATAGACTTATTAAACATTATAAGATAGATTTTTAAAATCAAGACATTTGAACCAATAAATTAACAAATTAATATATAATAAACAATTTTCTAGGAAAATACAATCGAATGTTTGAAGGCCAGCAGGTAAATGAGATAAATAATTAAAGCAGGTCGAGTGGGAAGCAAAGGGGATGTGCATGGACTGTGGCGAATGGGGCCCGCGTGAACATATTGTGGGGTTGTGAGTTGTCAGATAGGCCGTTTTAAAAAGGCGAATCCAGAAATCTGTATTTCTATGTATAACTTACTTTTCTAAATGTTGACAACATATTCGATTTTTGTTTTCCAACTTTTTGTGGGCCAACTGCACATGTCCATAGGCAGGATTTGGTTGGAGGGCCGGAAACACCTCAGTTGCGTATTTTCTGCCTTTGCTTATAAGGGTCTACGGGAGGCTTGGGTGAGAGGAGAGCCATCCTGCTCCTCGACCTCTTGCACCTCAGTGTCCGGCAGAGCCCTCAGCTGTGCCCAGAGCAGAGTTCCTGACTGGGGTCCAAGGACCCCTCTGATGGGTCGGCCTCGCTCAGCCTACTCATCCGCCTCCAGGGAGCTGTTTGGTCATCTTGTTTGGCTCGATCCCTTTTCTTCACGTTTTGCCATTTCTGCTCAAATATATCTATCAATTTTTAAGACAATCCTAACTATTCTTGCCAGCATCTTATAAAGTCTGTTCTTCTGACGTTTATTTTTTAAGGTCTACTGGTAGTGAGATTGTTTTTTTCCTTTGTGGCAGGCATGGTCTGTCACTGATTCCTTAAGTTAAAAACTAATGTTTGCAAAATTAAACTTAAAATTTATCAAACAAGTGTTATCTTTTCAAGAGAACACATAGCCAAAATATTTCCTGCAAATTGTCCATCTGGAAAATCTGGCATTAGTCAATGTTATCAACTCGGTCATGATCAGAAAATAGGACACCAATATTCTTTTTTGTATTCAGTGATTGTTGACCCATTATTGGCCTTTTGCTCTATGACCCAATGTTGTAGTTTTATTTAAAAGATATTGATTATTATTCCTTCTGTTTTTGTTATTCCTATGTTGCATATTGACAGATAAGTTTTCTCTCAACAACACAGTAAAACAACCCCAAAATCATAACCAGAAACAACTCAAATGTTTTCCGAAGTAATGTCAGGGGCCCGTCTGAACTGGCCTATGGCTTGCCAAGAACACCAGCCTTTTAAACGACAGGCAATCAAGCTACTTTTCTTGTTGCAACTTTCTTGATCAGATTATGCCTATGCACAGAAAGGAAAACTGAATATTTCCAGCTTTAAACTTGTTTTGGGCTAATATGTTAAGATAATTGATACCAAGGTGATATTTAGAGTCCTAAATTATCTGATTTGGTTCCTCATTTCTTCATCTTACTTTCCATTTTGTGATACACTCTGTATCAGGAAACGGGATGGGAAGCACTGTGCTTATTCTAAGTATAGTGCAGGAAATCTAGGGGATTCTTAGAGTGGGTGCCTGCACATTTCTTAACTATAAAAAGGAAAGACTTAAAAAAAATTATGATTATCAAGCCAGTTCTTCTCCCCAGGTTTGATACTGCTTCATTCTGGAGCCTGTCATTATTCTGCCTGCAGAAGACCTACATGAACTCTGAAGATTAAGGAGAAATAAACTTAAGCGAGTATATTTTCTATTTTATTTAGCATTCATGACCAAAACAGGGCTATTTTTGATGACTACAATCAATTGCGTTCATGCCCAAGTCTAAGCTTCCTAAATCAGAAAGTGCCAGAAATTACACTTTGAACCTCCAAATAGTGTGAGTTGAACAGAAGTGTATTTTTGGATACCAAATGTGCTCTCATATCCTTTCAACTCTGCAAAATCAAACAAGGCAGAATTTCATTATCTGAGTGCTCAGTCTTTATCCCTCACAACTGGCCCTGTCTTCCTGTGACCCCGTTCCCCTGCACTAGACAGAGCCGTAACTGTTTCTCAGTGTTCATTTCCCTCGCAACATCAGCCCCTCCATCTCCCTCCTTCTCTCTCTCCTTTTGCAGCAGTGAAATGCTTCAACAGGAGGGAGAGAAAACTCAAATAATCCCCCTTTACTAACTAGAACTAAGATGAATTGTGTCAGAGTTCAGAGCCCCGTTGTTGCTTTGGCATGAAATCACTGCTCTTGGTTTCTGCCAAGGCGGGTGTCAGCTGGTGAATTATAATACTGGCAGACAGGACTGAGATAAGCAAAAAATACAATGACAGCTGCTACACGAACTATTCTTTCTGGCCTAGTGAATACAAAAATATATTGTGTAAATAAAGACAGACAGCTTCATTATGCAATTGTCTGCTATTGTGTCACTGCTAAAGAACAAGCATTGATTCTGGAAAATACATCCAGACTCTTCAAGCTAATATGGTCTTGCTGTTGGCATGCATGAGACATTAAGGAACATAGTCATCTAATCTAACTTCTTAATATTAGAGCTGAACCAGTATGTAAATTTAGTATAATTTCTCATTACATTAGACATTTGAAATTGAGTTTTCTGTTAAAAGCCTATTTTGTATTCAAGTCTACAACAAAAATATATCTTTAAGTAAAATTCTATGGCTTTCACTGGGTTTTCATGAATTATAAGTTAAATGTGAATGTTAGTCTGCTCAAGTTGTCATAACAAATACCACAAACCAGATACCAAATACCATAGAGTAAAATACCACAAAATACTGGGTGACTTAAACAAAAGAAATTAATTAATTTCTTCATGGTTATGGATGCTGGACCTCTCAGATCAAAGTCTGGCAGGGTCACTCACTTTCTGATGATTCTCTTCCCATCTTGCAGAAGGCTGCCTTCTCACTGTGTGTTCACATGGCAGAGAACAAGAACAAGCTCTTCGGTAGCTCTTCTTAGGGGACACTATTCCTATTGCATCGGGTCCCCATACTTACGTTCCCTATTTAACCACAAGTACTTCCTTAGAGTCCCCATCTCCAAATAACCACACCGGGGGTAGGGCTTCAACATAAGAATTTGGAGGAGACACAAACATTCAATTCATAACAGTATGTTTGGGTCAATTAGATTTTAATTATAAATAAACTGCTTAATTAACTACTTAACTTCTAGTTAGTGATTCCTAATATACTTAACAACATTTTCAGTAAAATATTATGTAGTGACTATTTTATTTTATTTTGTATTTCATTTAATAACACAATACTAAAAATTAAGCAGGAGAAGCAAGACATATATATAGTTTAACAGCCTTTAAAGTATGTTTCGTGAACACCTCTGGGTCCCCAAGACCTGTTTGGCAAGGTAAACTGATTCTCAGAATAAACCAGTTGTTATTTACCTTTTTCATGTGTCGACATCCACACTGAAGGTACAAAAGTGATATGGGCAAAATTACTCACACCTTAACATAAATGGAGGAAGTGACACCGAAGTAGCACTAGTAGTCATCATATCACTTACCACTTGTAGAGTTCGGTGTCATTGCCTCAATTCATGTTAATGTGCCAGCGATTTTACCCCTATCAGTTTTGCACCATCAGTGTGAATACATATACACACATACACATACATATGTATTTATGTGTTTTATATATATATATATATACACACACACACACACGTGCCAATTTCAGTCAACATTGTCCTTGATAAAAAAGGAAAATTTAATGAATTTTATTATATTTTCATCCTTGAGTACACATCTCTTTAATATTTGTGTGTCAAGACGAGATGTATGCATAAGGTACTTACTGCATACTGAAACATGGTAGTTGATGGTAGTCCTGAGGAAAAGCATTTATGTGATTGAGTTGTAAGAATAACTGGACACTTTTTTCATGCAACACCATTTTTACCTGCAAGAACAATTGATAAACAAATTATAGTTATTTAGACTGGTAGACCTTTTCTTGAAAACCAATGAAGTGAGCATGTTCCTTTAAGGAAGACAACTAATAGAATTTGTTTCCAGTGATAAAATTTGAGCTTTCAAGGAAAAATTTGAATTTTGGAAAACTTGTATTTAAGTAATATTGTGGCATGAAAATATTTAAAAGACTTCAGTGATATTAACAGATGTGATTTCTTAATCATATGTAAAGAAATGTGTCCACATTTAGAAGGTACGTAACTCGGTGAACCACAATTTTTTATATGATCGATGCTTGATATTACACAATCATTCATGAATAAAGGAGTCATTCAGCATGCACTATGGACCAGTGGATTTTTAACTAACAGAATTCAAAGAATTCCACTGGAACTAACCTTTAAGGAACTACCTCTGATTAAGGTTTTGGCACAGTATCAAAGATTAATATATACAATATCTAAAAAAGGCCATTGACACAGTCCTTTCTATATCCATCTGCATGTTGGTATGAGTCTGGATATTCTTTACATGCTTAAAGCAAAACAATACATTTTGACAGATTGAGCAGAAGCTGATCTGAGAATCCAGATGTCTTCTATTATGCCAGACATTAGATTTAGTAAACATGGAAAACAATGTCAACTCTTCCTAATTATTCCTTGTTTGTTTTGAAAAGAATGTTATTTTGGTAAAAAAAAAATGTTATTTATGTTAGCATGTAATGTGTTTATTACTATTGATTTAAGTGAATTAATTAATAATTTATAAAATTTTCAGTTTTATAGCAAACCTTGAGAGAGAGAGAGCCCACATAAACAAATATCTCTGGGGTCTTCAATAGTTTCTAATGGTGTAAAGGGTCCTGTGACAGAAGCAATGTAAGACCACTGGCATAGTGGAAAGGCAAGGGCATTTGGAAACTGGAAACATTTTGGTTTTTTTTAGTGTAACTTCTGCTAGTTATTTTGTGAGTTGGAGAAAGTTACATAATTCTGAGCTGTAGTTGTATCAATTTATAAAATAGAGAAAATAAGGCCTGCTTCACATAGTTTTTAATAAGGATTTATTTAATGAAATCATTAATATGAAAGCACTTTGTAAAGTGTAAAGTGCTAAATAATTTCAGTTGTTTGTTTGTCTCTAGCATAGACTTACAGAACTGGCAAGACACTGAAAGCTCACAGATTTTTCCATTACCCTTTATTCCTGATTTTTCCCTCTTAAACCTACTCAACAACAAAAACACGACAACGATGCTGCCCTTTTATTCAGGCTCATGAAAACACAGCCTCAGGTTACCTGTCTCCAGGGCCTTGCAAAGTGCTGTGTGGGATCAGGATTCACACAGGCTCTGGACAAAGGAGCTCTATGTGCAGGTCCCACATTGTGCTTTCTGCCCATTCTGTTCTCCCTGCCTGGGAGGGTACATGGATCTGCTCCACCTTTAAGACTTGTTACAAAATCCTTATGAAGCCATTCCTGCCATCTCCGTTCTCTCCTGAATTTGGAAATAATTTTCTCTTTTTTTACTTTGTATATTAGTCTCTTTATATGTGCTTTACCTGGTTCACTTGCCTTTGCAGTTATTTAAGCTTGGGCCACTTCTCTTGGACAATGATTCTCATCAAAAGAATTTTGTGAAGCTTACCTCTGCTATTCTCTAAAGAGAATATCATTCACGGGAGGTATTTAATAAATATGTATTGAGTAGAATTTAACTAACAAATACACCAAAGCCCTTTTTATTATTTTTATTTAGTTAATTCTTACAATTTTTTATTAAGATACTATTGATATACACTCTTATGAAGGTTTCACATGAAAAACAATGTGGTTACTACATTCACCCATATTATTTAGTCTCCCCCATACCCTATTTAAGTCACTGTCCATCAGTGTAGTAAGATGCCACAGACTCAGTACTTGTCTTCTTTCTGCTACACTGTCTTCCCTATGATTCCCCACACCATTTGTACTAATCATAATGCCCCTCAATCCCCTTATCCCTCACTTCTCAGGCTCCCTCACCTAAACTCCAAAAATGAGTGAAATCATTTGGTACTTGTCTTTCTCCACCTGGCCTATTTCACTGAGCATAATATCCTGCAGCTCCATCCATGTTGTTGCAAATGGTAGGATTTGTTTCTTTCTTATGGCTGAATAGTATTCCATTGTGTATATGTCCATCTCTTCTTTATCCATTCATCTTCTGATGGACACTTAGGTTGCTTCTATTAGCTTTTGTAAATAGTGCTGCGATAAACATAGGGCTGCATATGTCTTTTTGAATCTGAAAACTTGTATTCTTTGGGAAAATTCCTAGGAGTGGAATTCCTGTGTCAAATAGTAATTCTATTTTTAGTTTTCTGAGGAACCTCCATATTGCTTTCCAAAATGGTTGAACTAGCTTATGTTCCCATCAGCAGTGTAGGAGGGTTCCCCTTTCTCTGCATCCTTGCCAGCATTTGTTGTTCTTAGTCTTTACAATGTTGGCCATCCTTACTGGTGTGAGGTGATATATCATTGTGGTTTTAATTTGCATTTCCCTAATAATCAGCAATGTGGAGCATCTTTTCATATGCCTGTTGGACATTTGAATTTCTTCTTTGAAGAAGTATCTGTTCATATCCTCTGCCCATTTTTTAATTGGGTTATTTGCTTTTTGGTTGTGGAGGCATGTGAGTTCTTTATATATTTTGGATGTTGATCCCTTGTGGGATATGTCATTTATGAATATATTCTCGGACACTGTAGAATGCCTTTTTGTTCTGCTGATTGTGTCCTTTGCTGTAAAGAAGCTTTTTAGCTTGATGTAGTACCATGAGTTCATTTTTGTTTTTGTTCCCCTTTCCCAAGGATATGTATTCAGGAAAAAAATGCTCATGTTTATATTCAGGATACTTTTGACTATGTTGTCTTCTAAGAGTTTTATGGTTTCATGACTTACATTCAGGTCTTTGATCCATTTTGAGTTTACTTTTGTGTATGGGGCTAGACAATAATTCAGTTTCATTCTCTTGAATGTAGCTGTCCAGTTTTGTCAGCACTACTTGTTGAAGAGGCTGTCATTTCCCCATTGTATATCCATGGCTCCTTTATCGCCGATTAATTTACCATATATGCTTCAGTTTATATCTGGACTCTAGTCTGTTCCATTGGTCTATGGGTCTGTACTTGTGCCAGTATGAAATTGTTTTGATTACTGTGACTTTGTAGTACAGCATGAAGTCAGGGAGCATAATCCCCCCATGTTTATTCACCTTCTCAGGATTGCTTTAGCTATTTGGGGTGTTTTGTGGTTCCATATGAATCTTAGAACTATTTGTTCTAGTTTGTTGAAGAATGCTGCTGATATTTTGATATAAATTGCATTGAATCTGTGGATTACTTTAGGTAGGATGATCATTTTGACAGTATTAATTCTTCCTACCCACAAACGTGGGATGTATTTCCATTAATTGGTATCTTCTTTAATTTCTCTCATGAGTATTTTGTAGTTTTCAGAGTATAGGTCTTTCACTACCTTTGTTAGGTTTATTCCTATGTATTTCATTCTTTTTGATGCAATTGTGAATGGAATTGTTTTCCTGATTTCTCTTTCTCCTAGTTCATCATTAGTGTATAGGAATGCAACAGATTTCTGTGTATTAATCTTGTACCCTGTAATTTTGCCGAAATCAGATATCATATCTAATAGTTTTGGAGTGGACTCTTTAGTGTTTTTTATGTACAATATGATGTCATCTACAAACAGTGACACTATAACTTCTTCTTTACCAATCTGGATGCCTTTTATTTCTTTGTTTTGTCTGTGGCTAGGACCTCCAGTACTCTGTTGAATAAAAGCAGGGAGAGAATGGGCATCCTTGTCTTGTTCCTGATCTTAAAGAAAAGGTTTTCAGCTTCTCACTGTTAGGTATGATGTTGGCTGTGGGTTTGTCATATATGGCCTTTATTATGTTGAGGTACTTGCCCTCTATATCCATTTTGTTGAGAGTTTTTATCATGAATGGATGTTGAATTTTGTTGAATGCTTTTTCAGCATCTATGGAGATGATCATGTGGGTTTTGTCCTTTTTGTTGATGTGATGGATGATATTAATGGATTTTTGAATATTGTACCATCCTTGCACCTCTGGAATAAATCCAATTTGATCATGATGGATCATCTTTTTTATGTATATGTGAAATCAGTTTGCTAATATTTGGTTGAGTAGTTTTGCATCTATGTTCATCAGGGATATTGATCTGTAATTTTCTTTTTCTGTGGTGTCTTTACCTGGTTTTGATATTAGAGTGATGCTGACCTCATAGAATGAGTTTGGGTATATTCCCTCCTCTTCTACATTTTGGAAAACTTTAAGGAGGATGGTTATTAGGTCTTCACTATATGTCTGGTAAAATTCATCAGTGAAGCCATCTGGTCCAGGAGTTTGTTCTTAGGTAGGTTTTTGATTACCAATTCCATTTCATTGCTGGTAATTGGCCTGTTCAGATTTTGTATTTCTTCCTGGGTCTACCTTGTAAGGTTATATTTTTCTAGAAAGTTATCCATTTCTTCTAGGTTATCCTGTTTGTAGCATATAATTTTTCATAGTATTCTCTAATAATTCTTTGTATTTCCTTTGTGCCCATAGTCATTTTTCCTTTCACATTTCTGATTCTGTTTATGTGTATAGACTCTCTCTTTTTCTTTATAAGTCTGGCTAGAGGTTTATCTATTTTGTTTATATTCTCAAAGAACCAGCTCCTGCTTTCATTGATTCTTTGTATTATCTTATACTTCTCAACTTTATTTATTTATGCTCTACTCTTTATTATGTCCCCCCTTCCACTGAATTTGGGCCTCATTTGTTCTTTTTCTAGTTTTGTTAATTGTGAGTTTAGACTGTTCATATGGTATTGTTCTTCTTTCCTGAGGTACACCTGTATTGCAATATTTCCCTCTTAGCACAGCCTTCACTGAGTCCCACAGACTCTGTGGTGTTGAATTATTGTTATCATTTGTCTCCATATATTGCTTGATCTCTGTTTTTATTTGGTCAGTGATACATTGCTTATTCAGGACCATGTTTTGAGGCCTCCATGTGTTTGTTGGCTTTTTCATTTTCTTTGCATAATTTATTTCTAGTTTCATACCTTTGTGGTATGAGAATGTGGTTGGTGCAATTTCAATCTCTTTGAATTTATTGAGACTCTTTTTGTGGCCTTGTATATGATCTATTCTTGAAAATGTTCCATGTGCACTTGAGAAGAATGTGTGTCCTGCTGCTTTTGAGTGGAGTGTTCTGTAGATGTCTGTTAGGTCCATCTGTTCTAATGTGTTGTTCAGTGCTTCTGTCTCCTTACTTATTTTCTGTCTGGTTGATCTGTCCTTTAGAGTGAGTGGTGTGTTGAAGTCTCCTAAAATTAATGCATTGCTGTCTATTTCCCCTTCAATTCTGTTGGTATTTGTTTCACATATGTAGGTGGTCCTGTGTTGGGTGCATAGATATTTATCCTTTTGTTGGACTGACTCCTTTATCATTATGTAATGTCCTTCTTTTGCTCTCATTCTTTTCTTTGGTTTGAAGTCTATTTTGTCTGAGACAAGTACTACAACACCTGCTTTTTTCTCCTTATTCGTTGCATGAAATATCTTTTCCCATCCCTTCACTTTCAGTCTGTGTATATCTTTAGGTTTGAAGTGAGTCTCTTGGAGGCAGCATATAGACGGGTCTTGTATTTTATCCATTCAGTGACTTTTGATTGGTACATTCAGACCATTTATATTTAGGGTGATTATCGATAGGTATGTGCTTATTGCCATTGCAGGCTTAGAGTCATGGTTACCAAAGGTTCAAGGCTAACTTCCTTATTATCTCACAGTCTAACTTAACTCACTTAGTGTGCTATTACAAACAGAATCTAAAGGTTCTTTTTTTCTCCTCCTTTTTCTTCCACCTCCATTCTTTATATATTAGGTATCATATTCTGTACTCTTTGCCTATCCTTTGACTGACTTTGGGGGTAGTTGATTTGATTTTGCACCTGCTTACTAATTAATTGTTCTACTTGCTTTACTGTGCTTTTATTTCCTCTGGTGACAGCTATTTAGCATTAGGAATATGTCCATCTATAGCAGTCCCTCCAGAATACACTGTAGAAGTGGTTTGTGAGAGGCAAATTCTCTCAGCTTTTGCTTATCTGGAAAGTGTTTAATCCATCCTTCAAATTTTAATGATAATCTTGCCAAATGAAGTATTCTTGGTTGGAGGCCCTTCTGTTTCATTGCAGTAAATATATCATGCCACTCCCTTCTGGCCTGTAAGGTTTCTGCTGAGAAGTCTGATGATAGCCTGATGGGTTTTCCTTTGTATGTGATCTCTTTTCTCTCTCTGCTTGCTTTTAATAATCTGTCCTTATCCTTGATCTTTGCCATTTTAATTATTATATGTTATTATTAGGTGTTATCCTCCTTGGGTCCCTTATGTGGGGAGATCTGTAGACTTCCATGGTCTGGGAGACTATTTCCTTCCCCAGATTGGGGAAGTTTTCAACAATTACCTCCTCAAAGACACTCTCTATCCCTTTTTCTCTCTTCTTCTGGTACTCCTATAATGCGAATATTGTTCCATTTGGATTGGTTTCACAGTTCCCCCAATATTCTTTCATTCCTAGAGACCCTTTTTTCTCTCTGTGCCTCAGCTTCTTTGTATTTCTCTTCTCTAATTTCTATTTCATTTATTGTCTCCTCCACCATATCTAATCTGCTTTTAAAACCTTCCATTGTATTCAGTAATGATTGGATTTCTGACCGGAATTCGTTCCTGAGTTCTTGAATATTTTTCTGTACCGCCATGAGCATGTTTATGATTTTCATTTTGAAATATCTTTCAGGAAGATTGACACGATCAGTTTCACTTGGTCTTTTTCAGGTGTTTGAGGGAATTTTTTTTGAACCAGCTTCCTTTGATGTTTCATATTTGTTTATGGCACCCTCTAGTGCCCTGAAGCTCTACTCTCTGGAGTTGCTTAGCCCTTGGAGCGAGGTTGGCGGTCACTGGGAGCAGTGCTGGTGCCTGGGGTGAGGAAAGAGCTGTTTCCTGCTTCCCGGATGCTGCGCCTGTCTCCACTGTCAGAACTAGAGGGCTGATCACATAGGTGCAAGCCTCTGCTTTGCATTTGTAGCTGCCACAGGCAGGGCCTCCCTCTAGCTGGCCTGACACTTGGGCAGAGGCTGCTCTTTTGCAAGCCAGTGCTGGCTGGCCGGGAAGAAGGTGCAGCAGGCTGCGTATCAAAGTGGGGGGACAGGGGGATGGAGCTCTTGAAGCATCTGAAAGTTCCCAACCTGCTGGGCAGAGTCACCCAGACAATTTTGTCCACCTGTCCTTTCTCCTGAGCAGTAAACTCTGTGCAATCCTTGCCCCTTTAGCAATACTCTCACTGTTAGGAAGTTTCTCAGACTGCCCGCCTTTCTTTTGTCTCAGAGCAGCCGGATGTGGATCCGTTTTCCACAAATGGCTGAATCTCAGTCTCTCCAGGTATTCCACCTGTCTCAGCTTTCCAACCCTACTAATCTCCAGAGCACCATCCAATATCAATAAATGCTTCCAGAGCAGATCTCCAGGGGTGGGTGTTCAGCAGTCTTAGGCCTTCACTCCCTCTTCCATTTCTCTTCCTCCCTCCAGTAAGCTGGGGTGGGGGAATGGCTGTGTCACGCTGGGTCACAGCTTTGGTATGTTATCCTGTTCCATGAGGCCTTTTTTTTTTCTCCAGGTGTATGACAGCCTTCTTTCCTGTTGCTCTTTCAAGATTAGTTGTATTAATTATATTTTTGTATTATATGTGGTTTTTGGAGGAGGCTTCTGTCTTACCTCTCATGCCACCATCTTTAATCCTATCTGTGAGCAAAGCCTTTTTTTAAATGGTGAGAGTAATTTGTTTATAAGGAACAAGATGGCATCTGAGGCTCAAATTCTTTTGAAGTCTAAAAATAATTATCTTAGCATGTGTTATAGCTGGAGTGTCATCAGGTCATTTGTGATTTTCTTACTAAAGCAGGTAAATATGGCTGCCCTCTCATATCTTCTCATAATTTCCTGTCACTGGCTATATATATATCATGCAGAGTTTTGTAGCACACCTATAAATTTCCATGGGTCAATTCAGTGAGTTGATTCAATAAATTGAACTTAAAAAGAATCTTTCAAATTGTTTTCGTTTCATTTCTGAAACATTATTTTGCTTTTGTTTTACATTATTTACTTTTTACGAATTTATTTGATTCTGTAGAGATCACCGAATTATTTGTTCAGGTCTAGAAGTGTCCCTAGCCTTTAATCCATGTTTAAAGGTGGCCTCATAGATTCCCTGTCCTTCTTGGTAACCCAAAAAAATCAGTGTAATGTTGACCAATAGGACTTTTTACAGTGATGAAAATGTTCTCTATTTGTTTTGTCCAGAACAAAAGCCACTAGTCACAGTGGCTTTTGAGCACACAAAATATGACTAGTGCAACAGAGAAACTCAAATTTAATTTCACTAAAGTTTAAATTTAAACTAAATTTAAATTTAAATAAGATTGGCTAAGGCCACTGTATTTGATATCACAGGTATACACTGTGAATCATAAACTTTTGCCTGTCTGGGACATCTGGCTAGTGAAATGGTAAGCTGAGGAAAATAATCTAAAAGAAACTCAAATTGCCCTTTTCTTTTTTTCCAAGAAACACAAAACAGGAAATGCCTTTAATTTTAAATTGAAGCAACAGGTTAAGAATAATAAATTGTGTGAGATAAAAAAAGAGGAAATGGAAAACCAAAAAAGGGTGTACAAAATGACCAATATATACTTAAACTAATAGGGAGGGAATGGAAAAGTAGATAGGACACTGGGGATTTCGAGGAGTTAATTATATAAATTTTTATTTTACCTGCATTTCATTTGGATCATGTCTTCAGATTATTATTACTCAAAATTTTGCTCTTTTATATTCTTGTCATTCACTGCTCATTGTTCTGTAATTGTTTTCCTTCATCAAACTTAAAGAGAATTGGTGTTCCCTAAGATAATGCTAGAATTTCACTAACATGAATTCACTGTGTTCCCACAGTGGTGTCTAGAAAAGTTTTATTCTTAAGGATGAATAAAAGTAAGTCAAGGGTGGTGTGGGTATGGATTTTTTTCAGAAGTATGAGGAAAGTAAGTATTAGAAAAAGAGTATTCTTACTCATTGAGAAAGAAAAAGAAAATAAATATTGTTTTAAGTTTTATGGAAAATTTGGATATATATTAGAGAATCTGTGGCTTCTTCCTTGATCACCTCATTCCTTTATTAAATAATCTATGAAGCTGTAAGGGAAAGCATGTTTAGTAAATGTCATTAGGTTCCATAAAGAATTTTTTTGCATTCTCTCCTTAGTAATCTCTAGACTATGAATAATACTGATTCAGTTATACCTGTTTAGAACTAACGAACATTTTAACACTAACTCAAATCTATAACACTATTGTAAAAACTGATGATGTTCTTAAAGACCACTACTAAAGTTGAGAGACGAGTAAATTGGAAATGTTGCTCATGATATACTTGGAAACAGATTAAATTTATGTCCCCTACTTCTAAGAATACTTCTCACACTTTTGCAAAACTGTAATTCTGGGGGGAATGTACCTTCTCAGCCTGGGGAAAATACCTTTGAAACCAAAATCAGTGAAAGGGGGAAATAAAGTAGGAGAAACTCGATATTGTTTACAAACAGTCGTCCACTTCTGCTCACTTGTGTCTCTCATGACCCAGCTGCAGAAAAAGGGACCCCACTCAACCTCTCTAGTCCAGATATGCCCTCACTCCCCCTGTAAGTATCTATTGATATGGAGATGACTACTTCTCTCCACCCTTTGAAAACACCTATTGATATGGAGATGCACTACGGCCAGGCAAGAGAGTCTAGAAATGTTGAAATTTTGCCCACACTCAAGACCCGTTAAACAATAATAATCTATAATATTGCTATAATTTCACTAGTATTAAAAAAGAAACAGTAAGAAGGAACTTTGAGATGTTTCATTAAACAATAAGTCAAAAAAAGACAGTGTTTATTAAGCTAATGGTTGTAGAACATTGTGAAATTGATTTAGGGGATCTCATCAGCAGTGTTTATCTCATTAAGCATAATAGGATTAAACCAGAGTGCATTGCATGTAGTAAAAGTACATATTATATTGTGAAATTTTGTTCCATTTACATAAATATAGATTTATTTGTATATCAGTTACATGTTTTAATTTTTTGTTGTTGTTATGGGTTACCTTGCCATAGATTGTTCTAAGTAATCATTCAATTGATTGAGTGCTAGTTCAAAACAGGGTTAACATACATACAAAAGATACAAAAGCACACATTGTTTTTCTTAGCAATAAACAAAAATTCCAACATATTTCCTCTCCTGAGGGGTTCGCTCCCCTCCCCCCACAAGTTCACTTTGGATTTGGTAAGATGAATAACAGAAACAGAACATTAAGAGTAAAAGGGTTTATATCAAGCTTTATTCTCACAGTGGCAGGTTGAGCGCTGGAGTCATGTCTGCTTCTGGGGAGTTTGCAATCCATCTCCATCTCTGCTTCAGTGAAGAGCACTGGGTAAAGCTCTTTACATAGTAACACTGACAATTATGGTTCATTGCCAATGGGTGTGGAAGCATTAGCCTAGCAGGAGGCCATTTACATCATTAAGGAGTTAGGGTCAGATGAGTATCTTGACTATAGGAACATTCATTTTCCCTGCACTCCACCCCTCCAGGACTTTAGCCTCATAATGTACAAGCCCTCAATCTTCTGTGATGGTCCCCCTGTGATAGAAAGCTGGAGCATTATAACCAGATTCCACAACAGCTACAGAGGAAAACAACAACATACAGATAACAATGAAAATTATGATACAGATAACAAAAAAAACAATAATAGTCATCCTCAAGCCTAAGGAGATTGATTGCCACCAGGTGGTCATTCCAGCTTTTTTAAACCATTCCCAGTTCACGATTCGCACTTTCCATGGGGGGACAGTAACTATACTGATAGGGAGCTCCATGCACATCCAGTGAGTTAGCAGTTTTTCCTAGGGTGTGTGCCCAGTCCAGAAAGACATTAGAGAAGATACAACATAATGGTGATAAGACATAGGTTTTAATTATACCAACATAGGCTAATCTTATCCACCAGGTAGGATGCATGCAAGAGAGTGGTCTTATGACAAAACCATGGTGGAAGGGGGTCACTTCTTGGTCTAGTATACCATGTCTTTACCCCTCTCCCTTTGGGAGTTACTTAGGGGTCTATGTATAGTGCTATTGGAGGTGCATGCACTGGCCATAAAACTAAAACAAAACTCCCAAGTAAGATGATCTTACCTTTTGGCCATTTAAGGTACATGACCATGATTTTTGGGGGACACTGTGCTGTTCAGGAATACTCAGGAGGCCAGCCTCCAGGCCTTGTCCCCAAGGTGCCAGGAGGGCCGGCCATCACTCTATGTTTTGAGACATCCAAGGCTGTGTCCACACATCAGAGTCTCTGTCTCAGGTTTGTTGCAGTTGGTGGTAGTTGCAAGATATTGTTCTGATGGTCAAAAACCCAGCTTCAGTGATTCCTTCTTGATTTATACTTGCAGTTGTATAGGGGAGGCAGCAATGTGTTAGCGTGTCTACAGGGCTCAGGCTCCTTTCTGGGGCTTCTCATTCAAATGCCATAGCACTGCCCGTAAGTGGACTGACTAGCCACGTAGACTACTGGTGTCTGACTTCAGGACAAAGTTTATCCTGCCTGCCCCAGGAGGATTATAAGGTACATGAAACTTGCATTTTATCCTTAATTGTTTCACCCATTCTTGTAATGCATGTCCAGTAAGGTGGGTGTCTTGGTCATGCTCAATTGCCTGTGGTCAGCCAAAGGCTGCAAAGAGATTCTCTAGGCCCCTTTTGGTGGTTGGCTGATTTGCACAACATTCAGGAAAAGCAACGAACAGTCCAGTAGTCATGTCCACACAACTCATGACATATTGATATCCTTCTGACACAGGCAGAAACCCAATAAAGTCTATTTACCACCTAATGAGGGGTATCAACCCCTTAACTATCATCCCAACTTGCTATGGAACTCAGTGTAAGCTCCTTTTAGAGCATACAATGCACTCCTGCTGGGCTCTGCTGACTTATTCAAAGATTTAAGGCAGGCCTCCCCAATGGCTACAACCCACATTTTGGGGACTGTATGAGCCATCTGTGTACCATGCATCTTTGGGTATAGGGGCTCTTCCCTCCTGATAAGGCTCTCTGCTACTAATGTCCCTAAGGCAAATTCTTCCTGCTTTCACTGATATATGTCGCTGCCACAATAAATGTTGGAGTTTTCCATTCAAGGGGCTAGTAGAGAGGGCGCTATGCTGCTCTAGGTATGAGATTCACTTGCCCAGTGTAGGCATCTGTGCCACACCACTCCATGTATTTTGAGTCCAGTCTCATACCCACTCTACAATGGTATAGGTGCTTATCACCTTTATCAGGGCTGTTCCAGTGAGGGGCTCCACAGCCAGCAAGGCATGGCACATGGCAGCAAATTGTTTTTCTATTAAGGTGTACCTCTGTTCCTTTCCAGAGTTGTGAACAGAACCCAATAGGTTGGCAAGGTCATTCAAGGTGCTGCCAGAGAGTCCATCCATAACCATCTTTGGTTATATGAACAACCAGCTCATATGGTCTTGATGGGTCTATCACACACTAGGCCTGCACAGCCTTTACTGCCCATTTTGCAGCAGTAAAAGCAGACACATGACTTATCCTAGTCCCACCTGATGCTCTTTCATATCAAACAGTATAAGGGTTTCAGAATTTGTTTCAGGTATGGGCTACTATACAGTAACCAAAAAGACCCAAAAACTCCTGTAACAATGTCATAGTTGTAGGGATAGGAAAGGACTGGATTTTATCTATGGCTGCGTCTTGTATAATTTTAGTCTTACCTGACCAGACAACCCCTGAGAATTTGACTGACAAACCAGTTTCCTGAGTCTTGGTGCTGTTCACAGCCCATCCTTTCTCCTATAGATGTTGCAGCAGTCTAGGAACTGCCCCTTCTAAATCTGCAAGAGAGATAATATGACCATTGGTGGTTTCTCCCAGGCTGCCAAGTCTATGACAGAGGTGGGGCTGTGGAGGTAACCTTGTGGAAGGATAGTGAAAGTCCATTGCTGTCCTTACCATGTGAAGGAAAATTGTTCATGACTTTCTTGCTCTATGTCAATGGAAAAGAAGACATTAGCAATATTCACAACATAATTATATGTCTTAGTTCATGACCGAGGGTATCTATAAGGCCTTCAATAGATGGGATGGCAGGATGCAAACAGGGAATGACATTATACAGTTCTCTGCAATCCACGGTCATCTGCTAGAAGAGGTCTGGCTTTTTCACTGCCACACTAGAGAATTAAAAGGACTATGGGTGGGTTTATGATACCCACCTTCTCCAGTTCCTGGAGGGATTCCCAATTTCTTTATGCCTTCCAGGCAATTTGTATGTATTGTTATTATTTACCCACTGAAGCACAGGCAAAACTGGGGGCGGGAGCTTAACACGTCCCTTCAGAACTGCCTTCACTGCACGTATCCTCAGTCTGACCTCACATGCAGTGGTCTGCAACCATAGGTCCTTCAGGATATCTATCCTCAAAATGTATTTGGAAATTGGAAAGATATACACTGTATACTCCTTTGAGGGTAGATGCCCTATTCCCAATGGGATTTGGGCTTGTTTCTCTCTGATATCCTTATTCCTGTATGCCTTATAACAGCAGGGGTTCTAGGAAACTGATCAGGGTTGCCATAAATAAGTTAACATTCAGCTCCTGCATCCACCAAAGCCAGGACATTTTGTACATTCACTGTGGACCAATGAATTGATATTTCAATATGTGGTCCCTGGTCCTCACTTAGTCTCCCAAGGCAGGTTCCTCTACCCTCCCCTCAGTTAAACCGTATTGCCCAGCTGTCTTCCTGTGTGTGTTCAGGCAAGTTTGGCTCACCTCCAGCAGGAAGTACTATAGGTGCACAGGCTGAGCTTGTGGCTCTGTCCCCAGCCTCCACTTCTTGGTCCTCAATGACCAAAACTGCTTCTCTGACTTCAATTGTTGCCACAGCTCCAGTAAAATTCTGTTTGACTTGCCATCCAATTTTTCTCTGTCTGCTCCTGCCCCTATTAAGTCAACACACACCTGGCTCTTCATGACCCTCATGGGCCCCTATAGAGTCTTCCTCTCAGTAGCAGAACATACTCCCTTCTGTGCCCACATTGCTTCCACCTCCTGCAAATCTGCCACAGTACAGGTAACCACTTCCTTAAGTGGGCTGCCCTAATTGAGGAAAAAGAAAGGCCACTAAGGGCCCAAAGAAGGACAAGGGAGCCATTTGTCCTCATCCCTGCTGTAAACAGCTCCTCATCTGGGCCATAATTTACTGGGTTATAAGTGTCATTTTTATGCTTAACTCCTGTTGCAGTTGTTGGAGCTTGATATATGTCTTCCATCTACTGGGGGAAGATGGTAAGTCACACTGATTGGGCCATACAGTGTCAAGTGTGGTCATTACCCACTTAAGAAGTGAATGACTCTCCAGGGTCTGGTGTGCATTCTGTGGTTGCTGCCACAAAGCAAAGTGAGTTCTTGGAGAAGCCAGCTTTCCTATTTCTGATCCAGACAGAATGATCCCATCCACCCCTATATCCCAAAGTTGCTTGAGCCAGGGCTGATATGGACTCTGAGGGGTTTTGCTGAAACTGGGGGCCCAAATACATCAGCTCCAGATCTGTCTATGTGAGGGATGGAGCACAGAGTGCTCTATGACCTGAGAAGGGGATGCACCCTCCTGCACTTCTCCTGGAGGAACCTGCATTTGTTGTGTCTTTATTTCCTTGACTACAAATGGGTGGGATTTCAGTACATGCCTCCTTGTTATTTCTGGATTCTCCACCACTTCTGGGGCTGACAGCAGCTTCCTTATTTAGGATCAGGTGAGGATCCTGGCCATGGAACTTCCATTTTGGTTTTCTCATGATTTACTGTGGGTGCCCTGAGGTGGAGCTCCTAGAGGTAGAATGGGCAGCACTGTGGAGATTCCCCAAATAACTGGTTTCCTGGAGATTTTAAGTCTCAGACTTGTCCCTACTGAACCTCTAACAATTAGACACAGTTCAGTTTGTCCTACCAGCATCAGTCTGTGTTTATGCACTAGGTTCGTCCCATGGCTGAATCCACTCCTGAGTCTGCTCAGGTTAAGTTGTAAACACTCTTCTTTATTTACAGCTGTTTCTGCTCCTGAGACTAAGCTCTGATAAATTGTAAATATGTTCATTTATTTAATTTTATTTTGTTTTATAGTTTCAATATGTTCTCTTAGCTCTAGAAGATATATAATTTTTTTTATATGTCTTCAGCCTCCTTGCCTAGTCTGTTTCCTCCACTTTGCTCATTTTCTGTTTTGGACTATTATTCACCTTGAACGCTGTCATGAAATGTCCGTGTTGATTATTTGTAACTATTGGCTCATACCTAAGAGTAGAGTGCTGTTGAAAGCTGACTGGAAGCTCTGTGTGGGACCTGTGGACATGGTCTTCATGGTGGATTAGGCCACCTGGGCTTTGACTTTGTGGGACAATTTATGTCAATGTCTTAGACCTTGGCTCTTTGTCATCTCTGTCCATCTTCAGGTTGACTTTTTGAATTTTTTATAAATTTTAGAATGTTTGTTATTCTTACTGATTTGTACTTTATGTAGATTTTATATGAAATTTAGAATTAGTATTTGAACTTCCACCAAAGAAAACCTTTCTTGAATTTTAATTGATTTTGCAATCCTTAAACACAGCACCCACCAACCTCCTATTTATTCAGGTTTTTATTGCTCTCGTTGTTTTAGAATTTTCTCTGTAGAGGTCTTGCATTCCTTTCACTGGATTTATCTGTAGATATTTGATGTTTTTAAATTTCCTTTAGTAAATGGTGTTATTTAAAATATATATATATTTCTAACTGTTGTTAAGTATGTAAGATTATAGCTTATTTATGTATAGTGACCTTTTTTCAATGAATTTTAAAATTAACTTTTTAATTTTATTTGTGTATTCTTTTGTAATTTCTCCCAGTGTAGTCTTGTCTGCTAATGAAACTAAGTTTCACTCTTCCTTTGCAATTCATTACACCTTTTGTCTCTTGACTCATTGTATTGGCTAGAACTATAGAGTGAGAATAAAGGAATTTTTGTCTCCTTACCCTTCAAAAGTATACTATTCCATAGTTTGGCAATAAGCATGATAGTTAGGTTTCTTTTCTTTAAAGGTATCACCATATTTTGGAAGTTTCTCTTTATTCCTTGTTTATGGTGTATTTTTAAATAATTATTGGATATTTAATTTTATTAGTGGCTTTTCTGCATCTAAGATTATCATGATTTTTCTGTTTTATCCTTTTAATGTAGTGAATTAAATGTATTCATTTTTAAATGTCAAACTAATTTTGCATTCTTGAAATAAACCCATTTTGGTCATGATATATTATTTCTACATATTGCTAGACTTTGCTATTATTTTGTTTATGATTTTCATATATATGTGCATAAAAGTGGTATCTATTAATTTGTAATTTTCCTTATAATGTCTACTAGATTTTGTTATCAAGTGTTGTTGGTCTCAAAAAATATAAAAAAAGAATTTCTCCTTTTATCTGATTTCTAGAAAAATTTGTATGAGATTGGTTTTATATCTTCTTTAAATATTTGGTAGGAATAAATAATGCACCTTGATTTGGAGATTTCTTTATTGGAAGGTTATTAATTTAGATTTAATTTTTTTTAATTGACAGCACTCTCAGATATTTTATACCTTCTTATATTAATATTGATTATTTGCATTTTCCTAGGCATTTGTCCATTTCATCTATTTTTTAAATTTATTGGGCTATAGTTATCTGTACTATACTCTGACTAATGATTCTAAGGTCATTAGTAATTCTCCCTTTTTTATTCATGATATTATTTGTGTTAACTTTTTTCTTTTAGTCTCATCTGAGGTTTATTAATTTTATTAGCTGTTTCCAAAAGCCAACTTTTGTTATTTTTTCTCTACATTCTGCTTTATTTTGTATTACTTCTGCTCTTATTATTTCCTTCCACTGAGTTTCTTTGGATTGACTTCCTCTTATTTTTATTTTGCTTCTCTGCCCTTGAGTTAATGAAACCATTAGCATTGGGCATTTTTAAAGCATGTACTTTCTAAAATTAATCAGATATGTATGGTATGGATGAATTAATAATACATTAAAGACATAATTTAAAAACCGATTAACACTTCTTGTGAGAAAATAGCAAACAGCTTTTTGAGACAGAAATTTAAAACATTCTGATAATATCATGTAACTGGGAAGATCTATATAGAATTAAAAGGTTTTGATCACCAAATGTATTAGAGGAAAAAGTTACCAAGAGAAGCAACACTCTTAAAATTGTAAGAAGTGAATATAAGAATTCTTTGAATTCATAATAAGGTAATGTACAAAATGAAGCAGACATTATTACTAAAAAATAACTTTAAAAAGCTATATGTAAATTTCAAATAAATTACAATTATTGATGTACTTAACCTTTTAAAATAAGTTAGAAAATAATTCATGCATTATTAATATTCATGTATTTTTACTTTCAGAAAAGACAATTACAAAACTATTATAATCTTCCACATGTAATTTTTAAAAATTACATATTATTGACCAGCTTCATAAAAATTCTGAAAGTCATGAAATAAATTTTTAAATGTGAATTTCTCACACTGATTTAAAAATGTACTTTTATCAAATATAATATTGAATGGTTTGCAAAATAAGATTTAATGATATTTTTAAATTATTATAAATTCATGAAAACAGCTTCCATTTTCACCTTCTACTCTTTTTTTCCTTACTCTTCTGCTTTGATATAATCTTTCTTTTAACCTCTTTTGTTGAACATGTGCACGAGTCTAATTTGGCCTCATTTAAAATACCATTCTTTCAGAGTATCTGTATTGAGTATGTTATGAAATAAGCTTTCTCATGAATATTTGTGATTAATAACATTCTCTCCAAGGCAGTAATAATGATTGGGTGATCATAGTTCATAATGATTAAGACATAACTTGTGCATTGTATTAGTAAGGAATCTTTAAGGGCAAAACAATAGTCATTTGGGTTTATAATCTAGGACAATGTTTATAACTTATTAGTGTTCAGGTATTCAGTATGTACTGCATAGTATACCATTCTACAAATTCTCATGTAATGCTCACAAGAAACTGCATAAAGGAAGTCTTATTTGACTCCTTCAACTGGTAAGTTAAGATAGCTAAGGAGTACAGAGTTTAAGCAGTTGCTCAAAGTCAGCTGAGTAATACTGAGATTTGAATAAAATAATTCTGGTTAGAGTGCTCATTCTAAAAGAAATTCTTTAAAAATCCAGAATAATGAAAATCAATAGTACAGTTCTTTATTATTTAAACAAGTAGCATCACGGAACTTAATGTTATCATTCAGGTGAAAGATATCTATAGCCCACTGAGTAACATTTAGAGCTTTCTGATGTTTGAGATGATCTTGTATTTGGAATAGATTTTTCTGAAGCCTTTGATGGTCAAAGGTATCACTGAGGGCAAATAGCAAGAAGCTTTTCTTGTTCTCGGAATATCCTCCTGTTTAGAAAGTGTGCTACGTTTAAACAATATTTGATTTATTTTTCTTGACCCCCAAAGAAGTAATGTTCTCTTTGCATCAATGATTTTCCTCTTTAAAATATTCTGTTTACTTAACACCTGGATTTTACTGTTGAGACAAATTTTAAACACATTTGTAGAGCAAATATACAGGTGATACAAATAATTAGAACTACTTCTTTTTAAGTCCAAGGGCACTCTTAATACAAATAAAACTTCATTTCAAAGTACCACACAAACCTTAAAATTTTAGCTTTCTTTTCTCAATGGTCATTTCATGTTCAAATGCTTCTTATTTCCTGTGCTTTACAGACGAATAGTTTCACTCACGTAGCCATGGCTGTCATCCCCAGCTCCTTTTCCTCAGTTGTAAGCTGTTTTTGTTTTGTTGGGAAAGAATTTGTCCCTGGTTAGGTAAGGCTGATGGAAGAAAATCACATCCCACCCAGAAGGGTGTTCCCTCAGTGCTTTCAGAAATTAAAAGTAAATTGCTAAAATGGTGATGACAAGTTTAACCATTTTCAGAATACGGTCAAAAAAGAATGCAAAATTTGGTAGAGGATTTTTTTTTTAATGCCAAGGTTATATAATTTCAAACTGGTTTTCTGTTAAAGAAAAAGAATTCCCTTCTGAAGCATGAAAAAAAATGTCTATTAACAAGCACCGCATAGGATTGCTTTTTGCAATCTCTGTTTTTGTGTAGTGAAAGATAAAAATTAATGTTCTTGGATTCTTTTTCTTGTTGTTTGTAGTAAAATCTGATGCTGTGTGTGCATGGTGCTTTCACCATGCCCGTATCTCAGACTATCGACAAAGTGAGTTTATTACAAAGCTTATGTATCTCCCTCTAACTAAATTGGAGAGAGGGGATGTAATCATCTGTGCACGTTATTGCTATTGTAGCATCATATGGTCACTCAGTGTGGAATGTAGTTGGCATGAAGACTTGGTACAATTTCTTCCAAATTTATTAAATTCATTTTGCTCTGGAATTCACAATGCTATGGCCATTATTCTTAAATATCTTTGTTTCATTTTATTCCCAGTCCATCTCCAATTTTATATCCTTCTCAGTCTCCTCATAAAATAAAACCAAAACAAAGCAAATAGCTAAAG
Source organism: Phataginus tricuspis (assembly GCA_029783875.1). Classification (NCBI taxonomy): domain Eukaryota; kingdom Metazoa; phylum Chordata; class Mammalia; order Pholidota; family Manidae; genus Phataginus; species Phataginus tricuspis. Next base: position 1,274,216 of record JAQQAC010008864.1, on the reverse strand, counting down.
AAGAACATTAGTTGCAAGTATTCTCTGTTGTGATACTGAGTTGTCTTACTGTCAGTTTTAAGGATATCCAAGCAAAGAAGTACAGTAAGTTAAGTGATCAAGATGTAACTGCATTTGTTCTATGCTTTACTTTATGGAGAAGCTAACAGGGTCAGAATCTACAGGTCTTTGTTTCTAATATATTAGTATTTTTAAATCAGTCCTTAAAGTTCCATAACATGTTTGATTGTATTCTGTCCTAATAGCGACAGATTTCCCTAAGTCTGTATTTTAGAATGGAAGAGCTGGAATGGCTCTTAAAGCTCATCTAGCTCAAACAGTGTATTTCAAAGTCAGGACAGTGGAATGCAGAGATAACGTACAGTGACTCACTCAGAGGCACTCAACCTTGTGGCAGATCTAAACAGTTATCACAGGGCTCCTGACTCCCAGCCCAGTACTCTTGGTAAGATCACGCTGCTTTCACCAAAATCCAGCATCTATTAGCATGTACACTTTCATGTCCTAGAGTGTATATGAATACACTGTGCCTCTCTCTATGTATTGGTGCAAGATCAAAGCCAGTGATTTAAGCAGAGTATGGGAAGTCATGGAACTTAACCAATATTTTTAGGACAAAAAGCAAGAACATACATGGCAAGTGGAAGGTATTTTAAGCCATGAAATGTTCTGTCAAAAAAATCCAAACAAGCTGCATGTGCAAGGAAAAGAAAGTACATCCCAAGGAACTTCTAGTGGGTTGAGAAGCTTGAGGTGGAAATGAGCAAAATACAATGTTCACATGGAAAAGTTGGTTCAATGTCATCTTTGATTAAAATGTTTGAATTAATGTTTATCTGTGGCAAACTAATAATTGAAGTAATTCATAATGTAGTATTGAACAATAAATGTGAAATGATAATCAATTATTTATGTGAACTATAAGAATCACTGCTTAGAAAATATAGATATTTATATTTGATTCTTTTTCTTTTCTCAAGAGATGTTTGCTTAAATAATTCATTCAACGTAGTACTGCTTTTTACCCTTACCTGGGAATATGTCTTATTGTCTGAAATGCCATAATATTGCCCACCTCCAACTTACATGTATATATTAAATACACATTTAAGCTTTGCTTTGCATCTTTTTTTCCATATCTATTATAGCAGTAACTTCTTTCCAAAGTACTTTTCCTTTGAGAGTGTTAAACAATAAGAGCACTAGGAGTGCTGCTGAGTAGACAATACTAACAAAGATGTCTTAAGGAGCTTCATATTGATAATTTTTCTCTGAGTAATATAAAACGTATCTTAAGCATGTCTACAAATTAGTAGATGATCTGATAATTAAAGAGTTGCAAAATTTCATGACACTTGTTGTTACCAAGTATCCATCATATGTACTAACTTGAAAATAACAAAATTTTGCCTTCCAATGTTCTGTTTCTCCCCCTCCCCAAGATGCTCAAGGCTATCAAATGATCCTTATCTACATAGAAGGATGATTTTGCAGATTAGCCATTGTTTATGTTGCTATTATTTAGAGAGGTGGTGGGAGTCTTGCCCAATTCCTGCTTTCTCAGTGTCCCATGTAGTTATTGTTTCCTCTGGACACAAATATTCTGAAGGTCTGCCCTGTCCTGTCACCTTGTGTGTGCCTCAGAGGAAGGGAGGGACACTCTCTTTCACTCCCTGATTGTACACACCGTTGAGATGATGGAATGGGTGGAGGAAAGCTATGTGTCAGAGAGCCTGCTTCCCTAAAGGGGGAAGCTCCCTCCAACTGCTGGACTTTGTTTTTCCACATTACTTAATGCATCTCAAATTCTTACAAAACATTACCGAATTGTTTAAAAACCTGTAACCATTATTTTTGCAAAATCTAAGCTTGTTCTTTAGACTACAGTTTGTTTTTTAAAGAAAACAACTGTTCCTGTAAAACTCTTGGTAGGATCAACAAATGGCTCAGAAGATCTCCTGTTTTTCTTAAAGACTATTGTATTTAATGTACTTACCAGTTTTAAAGCATCTAGGAATAAGTCAAAAGTTACTGTATTGTGTTCTATGAGATCACAGCACATTCACTTTTCAAAGTTTACTTCTAACCTGGTATAGGTAAAATGTTTCTCTTTATAACACTTATCTGAAAGACTCAAAGTGGTGTTTAATTTTTGTTTTTCTTTCAATTTAATAAGCTTTTATTGAACTCTCACTGTGTGAGCTACTTATACTAGTTACTCATCTTACTATTCTGGGTGCTAAGAATATGAATATGAAGAGAACTTCACCCTTGCAGCTTTCTAATAAAAGAAACAAACATTTACTATACTAATAATATGTGTAAGCGTAAAGTAAGACATTATTAATTCACTAAATAAATGCAAGTACATATAAGGCCCAGAAGAGAGAGAAGTGAAGGATGACAGAGTCAGGGAAGGTTTCCTGAGAAGGACCTGTCTGGCCAGGTTTTTGACAGTTAAATAATCATTTCCCTAACAGAGAAGAGATGACGAGGTGGGTACCCCAAGCAGAGATATGTTGTTGAATAGTGTCTCCAACACCTCAGAATATGACCTTATTTGCATCTTTACCAAGTTAAAATTAGGGTAGACCCAGTACAACACAACTGGTGTCCTTAGAAAAGGGGAAATTTGCAGACAGACTGGCAAATCAGGCAAATGCCATGCAAACATTCAGGAGAGATGAGGGTGGTACATCTCTCTTCTCCATGACATCCTTCAGAAGGAACCAACCCCACTGACATCTGATATCATACTTTCTGGTCTCCTGAATTATGATACTTGACATTTCTGTTGTCTAAATCACCTAGGTTGTGGCACTTTGTATGGCGGCCCTAGCACACTGGTTCAGATGGGCAAAGTATTGGGGTAGTGAGAAAAAAAATGAGTTATTTGAGAAACTGCCAGTAGTTCAGAATACTAGGCTCATAAAAACTTGTGATGGTAGAGTACCCAGGGGTGAGGGCCTGTTAATTAACAGTCAAGGTTTCCAGAGGGCTCTGCCCAGGAGGTATACTTTATCAAGTAGATAATGGGGAAATCAATCAGGAATCTTGAGTCTAAAGTGATGTTTTCATTTTTTGTTTAGAAACAGCAGTGTTAATGCTCTTTTGGGGAAGAAAGAGTAGGTTGGGAAAATATTGTAAGCAGGGATCTCCTTGGTCACACTTGCCATAGTCCAGCAATGCACAGGTATTTTAGAGGCACTTGCAGAGCAAACTGCAGATGGTACCAAGAAGTCTGTCCTGCAGAGAACCAGACATCAAACAAAATCAATATAAAGTTCATGCACATGTGTGTTCTCCATGTTAAATAAAAGAATAAAAAATGTTGCCTGAGTGACTGTGGAGGGGGTCGAAGATGGCGGTGTGAGCAGGGCGGTGGAAATCTCCTCCCCAAACCATATATATTTGTGCAAATACAACAAATACAACTATTCCTAAAAGAGAGACCAGAAGATACAGTACAACAGCCAGGCTACAGCTATATTTGTGAGAACTCAGTGCCTCACGAAGCGGGTAAGATACAAAGCCACGACCCAGTAGGACGCAAGCACTCCCCTACCCCAGCTCACTGGCAGGAGGAAAAGGTGTCAGAGTGAGGAGGGAGTGGAAGCATAGAACTGCTAAATAACCAGCCCTGGTGATGTGCATGGGGAGCACAGACACACATCACATGGTGTATTGGAGATGACAGAAACGGAAGGGCAGGATCCAAGATGGAGACTGTGAGCGGGTCCCCACAGCCAGCTCCCCTGGGACAAAAGAAAAGCGGGCACTTTTTTAAAAGTCTTAAAGAGACAAGGGCCCAAGAGCAAAACAAAATCATCTCAGTGCACTCAGCCCAGCAGGCTGGGAATCTTGAGGTATTTCAGGACCCCTAACTAGCTGCCGGGTAAAACAGCCCCACTGAAGACCCTCATGGTGATAAGCAACCTGCCATTTGTTCCCCCCAGCTGGCACTGCAAACGGTCTGGTGGATCTGTCACAGCTGCGGAACACGGGGAGAGCAGCCCTGACCACACCAGCCACACAGAATCTCCTCCAGGCAGGTGCACAGCTAACCAGGAAGGGCTGCGGGAGCCAGAGCAAGGTCCGGAAGTCACCAAGGGGCGCAGAACGCACCCGGCATGACTGCAACCCCGCGCAGTGCTCTAGGCTGGCCTGAGGGAGATCCTGCACATGGCAGCTCAAGGGATTATCCCGAAGACTGCCTCCCGGTGTGCGGGTAATGGGCACAGGCTGCAGAGAAGGGCAAGGAGAACAACAAGCAGGAAGGGGCTTTGTTCTTCCAGCTGACACACGGGTCACCTGCCAGGGACCACTTCAATAGCCATGAAAAGACAGAATAATATGGTCCAGTCAAAGATCACCCAGACAACCCCAGAGAGAGGGCCTGGTGGGAAAGATTTAAACAATCTTCCTGAAAAAGAATTCAGAATAAAATTCATAAACATTCTGATGGATCTACAGAGAAATATGCAAGAGCTAAGGGAGGAAGTCAGGAGGGACATTACAGAAATGAAACAATCGATTGATGGGCTTAAGAGCAGACTGGACGAGGTGCAAGAGACTATTAATGGAATCAAAATCAGAGAGAGATAAAAGGATCTCTCGGAATAGAAGAATATTAAGAGAACTGTGGGACTAATCCAAGGAACAACATTCGCATTATAGAAGTACCAAAAGAAGAAGAGAGAGAAAAAGGGATAGAAAGTGTCTTTGAAGACATAATTGAGGAAAACTTCCGCAAGCAGGGAAAGGAAGTAGTTTCTCAAACCATGGAAGACCACAGATCTCCTAACACAAGGGACCCAAGGAAGACAACACCAAGACATATGATAATTAAAATGGCAAAGATCAAAGACAAGGACAGAGTATTAAAGGCAGACAGAGAGAGAAAAAACATCACCAACAAAGAAAAACCCATCAGACTATTATCAGACTTCTCAACAGAAACCTTACAGGCCAGAAGAGAATTGCAAGATATATTTAACACAATGAAACAGAAGGGGCTTGAACCAAGAATACTGTATCCAGCACAATTATCATTTAAATTTGAAGGAGGGATTAAAAAATTCACAGACAAGTGAAAGTTGAGGGAATTTGCCTCCCACAAACCACCTCTACAGGATATCTTAAAGGGACTACTCCAGATGGAAGCACTCCTAAGGCTAAAAAGATGTCACCAGAGAAAATAAAATCATACCAAAGAAAGCATACCATCCAAATACTAACTAAATGAAAAAAATTAATTCAACTATCCACAATAACAGTTAAAGGAAACCCAAAAGAGTACAGAAAAGGACACCTGACATATAAAAAACGGAGGAGGAAGAATAAGAAGGGAGAGAAATAAAGAATCATCAGACTGTGTTTATAATAGCTTAACAAGTGAGTTAAGTTAGACTGTTAGATAGTAAAGAAGCTACCCTTCAACCTTTGGTAACCACGAATCTAAAGCTGGCAATGGCAATAAGTACATATCTATTGATAATCACCCTTAATGTAAATGAACTTAATGGACCAATCAAAAGACACAGAGTAGCAGAATGGAAAGAAAAGCAAGACCCATCTATATGCTGCTTACAAGAGACTCACTTCAAACCCAAAGATATACACAGACTAAAAGTGAAGGGATGGAAAAAGATATTTCATGCAAACAACAAGGAGAAAAAAGCAGGTGTTGCAGTACTTGTATCAGACAAAATAGACTTCAAAACGAAGAAAGTAGCAAGAGATAAAGAAGGACATTACATAATGATAAAGGGGTCAGTCCAACAAGAAGATATAACCATTATAAATATATATACACCCAACACAGGAGCGCCAGCATATGGGAAGCATATACTAACAGAATTAAAGGAGAAATAGAATGGAATGCATTCATTTTAGGAGACTTCAACACACCACTCACTCCAAAGGACAGATCAACCAGACAGAAAATAAGTAAAGACACAGAGGCCCTAAAGAACATGCTAGAACAGACAGACCTAACAGACATCTACAGTCTCTACACCCAAAAGCAGCAGGATACACATACTTCTCAAGTGCACATGGAACATTTCCCAGAATAGACCACATACTAGGCCACAAAAAGAACCTCAGTAAATTCAAAAATATTGAAATTCTACCAGCCAACTTCTCAGATCCCAAAGGTATAAAACTAGAAATAAATTGTACAAAGAAAAAAAAAGGCCCACAAATACATGGAGGCTTAACAACATGCTCCTAAATAATCATGGACCAATTACCAAATTAAAACATAGATCAAACAATATATGGAGACAAATAACAACAGCAGCACAAAGCTCCAACTTCTGTGGGATGCAGCAAAGACAGTTCTAAGAGGAAAATATATTGCAATCCAGGCCTGTTTAAAGAAGGAAGAACAATCCCAATGAATAGTGTAAAGTCACAATTATTGAAATTGGAAAAATAAGAATAAATGAGGCTCTAAATCACCAGGAGGGACATAATAAAGATTAGAGAATAAATAAATAAAATTGAGAAGAATAAAACAATAGAAAAATTCAGTGAAACCAAGAGCTGGTTCTTTTAAAAAATAAACAAAATAGATAATCCCCTAGCCAGACTTACTAAGAGAAAAAGGGAATCTACATACATAAACAGAATCAGAAATGAGAAAGGAAAAATCATGATGGACTCCACAGAAACCCAAAGAATTATTAAAGACTACTATGAAAATCTACATGCTAACAAGCTGGAAAACCTAGAAGAAATGGACAACTTCTTAGAAAAATACAACCTTCCAAGACTGACCAAGGAAGAAACATAACAGCTAAACAGACAAATTACCAGCAATTAAATTAAATCAGTTATCAGAAAACTCCCCCAGAACAAAATACCCAGGCCAGATGGATTCACTGCTGAATTTTTTCAGACATATTGAGAAGAAATAATACCCATTATCACTAAAGATTTCCAAAAAATAGAAGAAGAGGGAGTACTTCCAAACTCATTCTATGAAGTCAGCATCACTCTAATACCAAAACCAGGCAAAGATCCCACCAAAAAAGAAAATTACAGACCAATATCCCTGATGAACATAGATGCAAAAATACTCAACAAAATATTAGCAAACCGAATTCAAAAATACATCAAGAAGATCACACACCATGATCAAGTGGGATTCATCTCAAGGATGAAAGGATGGTACAACATTCGAAAATCCATCAACATCGTCCACCACATCAACAAAAAGAACAAAAACCACATGATCATCTCCACAGATGCTGAAAAAGCATTTGACAAAATTCAACATCCATCCATGATAAAAACTCTTGACAAAATGGGTATGCAGGGCAAGTATCTCAACATAATAAAGGCCATATATCACAAACCCACAGCCAACATCATACTTAACAGCGAGAAGCTGAAAGATTTTCATCTAAGATCGGGAACGAGACAAGGATGCCCACTCTCCCCACTGTTATTCAACATAGTACTGGAGGTCCTAGCCATGGCATTCAGACAAAACAAGAAATACATGGCATCCAGACTGGTAAAGAAGAAGTCAAATTGTCACTATTTGCAGATCACATGATATTGTACATAAAAATTCCTAAAGAATCCACTCCAAAACTACTAGAACTAATATCTGAATTCAGCAAAATTGCAGGATATAAAATTAATACACAGAAATCTGTTGCTTTCCTATACACTAATGATGAGCTAACAGAAAGAGAAATCAGGAAAACATTCCATTCACAATTGCATCAGAAAGAATAAAATACCTAGGAATAAACCTAACAAAGGAAGTGAAAGACCTATACTCTGAAAAGTACAAGACACTCCTAAGAGAAATTAATGAGAACACTAACATATGGAAATTCATCCCATGCTCTTGGCTAGGAAGAATAAATATTGTCAAAATGGCTATACTACCTAAAGCAATCTACAGATTCAATGCAATCCTTATCAAAATACCACCAGCATTCTTCAATGAACTGGAACAAATAGTTCTAAAATTCATATGGACCCATAAAAGACCCCGAATAGCCAAAGCAATCCTGAGAAGGAAGAATAAAACAGGGGGAATTACGCTCCCAAACTTCAAGCTGTACTACAAAGCCACAGTAATCAAGACAATTTAGTACTGGCACCTGAACAGACCCATAGAGCAGTGGAACAGAATAAAGAGTCCAGACATTAACCCAAACATATATGGTCAATTAATATACGATAAAGGAAGCATGGATATACAATGGGGAAATGACAACCTATTCATCAGCTGGTGTTGGAGAAACTGCACAGCTACATGTAAGAGAATGAAACCGTTTTACTGTCTAACCCCATACACAAAAGTAAACTCAAAATGGATCAACGACCTGAATATAAGTCATGAAACCATAAAACTCTTAGAAGACAACATAGCCAAAAATATCCTGAATATAAACATGAGCAACTTCTTCATGAACATATCTTCCTGGGCAAGGGAAACAAAAGAAAAAATGAACAAGTGGGACTATATCAAGCTGAAAAGCTTCTGTACAGCAAAGGATACTATCAGTAGAACAAAAAGACATCCTACAGTATGGGAGAATATATTCATAAATGACATATCCAATAAGGCGTTGACATTCAAATATATAAAAACCTAACACACCTCAACAAGCAAAAAGCAAATAATCCAATTAAAAATGGGCAGAAGATCTGAATAGACACTTCTCAAAGAAAAAATTCGGATGGTCAACAGGCACATGAAAAGATGCTCCACATTGCTAATCATCAGAGAAATGCAAATGAAAACCACAATGAGATATCACCGCACATCAGTTAGGATGGCTAACATCCAAAAGACAAACAGCAACAAATGTTGGCGAGGATGTGGAGAGAGGGGAACCCTCCTACATTGCTGGTGGGAATGCAAATTAGTTCAACCATTGTGGAAAGCAGTATGGAGGTTCCTCAAAAAACTCAAAATAGAAATACCATTTGACCCAGGAATCCCACTCCTAGAAATTTACCCCAAGAATGCAGCAGCCCAGTTTGAGAAAGACAGATGCACCCCTATGTTTATTGCAGCACCCCTATGTTTATTGCAGCACTATTTACAATAGCCAAGAAATGGAAGCAACCTAAGTGTCCATCAGTAGATGAATGGATAAAGAAGATGTGGTACATATACACAGTGGAATATTATTCAGCCATAAGAAGAAAACAAATCTCGCCATTTGCAACAACATGGATGGATCTAGAGAGTACTGTGCTGATTGAAATAAGCCAGGCAGAAAAAAGACAAGTATCAAATGATTTCACTCATCTGTGGAGTATAAGAACAAAGGAAAAATCGGAAGGAACAAAACAGCAGCAGACTCACAAAACCCAAGAATGGACTAACAGTTACCAAAGGGAAAGGGACTGGGAAGTATGGGTGGGAAGGGAGGGATAAGGGGGAAAAAGGGGCATTACAATTAGCAGATATAATGTTGGGGGGGCACGAGGAGGGCTGTACAACTCAGAGAAGACAAGTAGTGATTCTGTAGCATCTCACTTCACTGATGAACAGTGACTGTAATGGGGTATGTGCTGGGGATTTGATGAAGTGGGGAGTTTAGTAACAATAATGTTGCACATGTAATTGTGGATTAACGATACCAAAATAAAAAAAAATGTTGCCTGAGACTTACAGAAGATCATAATTTCTTACTTCCAAATTACAGCCACTATACTCCATGGAAAATATCTATAGGATAGGGATTTTTCTTGACTTGTGGGGAGTAGACAATATTAGAGTTTGCATTTTGCTAATCATAGGTCTCTCCTCTAAAAGACAAACTCCCAAAGGGCTAATCACTGTCTTTCATTGGATCTTTATTAAGTAGCCTGTAATGTGGATAATAATTTTCACTGAACCTGACATGCAGCCTAGTTGTACCAGCCTGGAGAAAACCTCAGGTGGAAAAACCAAAGTCTTAAAAATGAAAATTATAAAGCCGAGAGTACTGTGAGCCAGTTGATCTATTCAGCACCAACTTAGTGTGTGACAAAGGGAAAGGGAAAGGAGCATGACTGAAAATAAAAACAATTCTAAAAATACATTTCTGTGTGCTTAGCAAATTATTACTCTTGGCATCACTGCTTAAATACATCTTTGTGATTTCTTCTTTTTTTTTTTGGTATAGGCTTAGTGCATACAACAGTATATTCACATTTCATCTGTGAGGTTACTTAACATCTGTGCAGAGTCTTACAGACACATGTTCACAAATTTTATTGTCCTATTATCATTTCTTATTTGTATAAGTATATTTATATGTTTATATATTTATTTATCATTTCCTATATATTTATTTAATCATGACCGATATATTTCCCACATCAGCCTACCAATGGCTTCTCCAACTAGCAACAGAAATAAGACCAGTTGATCACGTAAACTGTAAACAGGGATAGGAAAATTTCTGAACAGTTTCTTATGAAAAAGTATATAATACAAAAGTAAAATCCATACAAAAATTGTCCTTGTGTTGAGAATATTATTCTTCCAAATCCCTTTCAAAAGTAAAATAGAGCTGTTAGGACAATCCTGACTGCAGGGTTTTAATAATATATTAACAATTTCCAGCATTTACTGAGTCCTTGTCATATACCAGGCATTTTACCATATACCTTGTGTGTTTTATTTATGTAATTCTCATAATGCTATATGGGATTATGATTATATCCTTACTTCATAAGGGGAAATAGAGTCTTAGAAAGATTTAGTAAATTACCTAATACTTTAGTAAATGGCAAAGATAGTTTTTCATGTGAAGAAACAATCATTAGGCAAAACAGTGTCAAGTGATCATGGGAAATGGTGTGTGTATGTGTGTGTGTGTCTGTGTGTGTCTGTGTGGTGTGTGTGAGATGTGAATGTTTGTATTTGCAGTATGTGAGTGTGTGTGGTATGGTATTATGGCACATTGGGGTCCGGGGCTGATGGAGGACAGAAGATGATACCTTCAGCCTTAAGGAATCTGTGTTGGTGTGACCTATCCCTATAATGGGTGTAATGAGATTTTTCTTTGTTTTTGAGGAAATAGGATCTACTCTGTATTAGTAGATTTTCTTATATTAAGATTAGAAAAGGAAGTTTGTCATCATAACTGTATATTGCGCAGACCTTTTCTATTTTCTTCACACTCACCATTTCCACAGGAGCAAACACATGTTGTCTACAATTCTATACAAGGCCACAATCCAAATGGCCCAATTCTCAAAAGTCCTTGTGAGGAACTTCCTCATAAACTGAACAAGAATGACCACATTAAAAGGAAACTGTATGGACCTACAGAATGCACCTAATTATGTACCTAGAGGTACATAATTTGTATGTATGAACTATGTATTGTATAATTTCAGTAGTCAGCTTCTACTTGATGATTTATACAAATTGGGGAGGTGAGACCACAGCTTAAGGAGAATGTTCTCCAACAAGTGTCAGGGTTCTGGAGGACATGCTCCTGTTTGCAGAATCCCTTCCCCCAAAGAGGAATACTTTGATACTATAATACCTCTAGATTTCTGATGGTGGATTATTTTTCTCTCAACTTCAAGTATTCCAGTCACACTAATACACTCACTTCTATTTTTTGGCATCCCTTCATCCAGAAGGAAACTTCTCTTTAACAGATCTCAATTTCTATAAACAAATGCAAATATTAAATTCAAAATAAAAGTCTAAAAATATATTTCTTTAGACTGTGTGACCTTGGAAAACATCTGCCAGTTGGCAGCAGCCACTTCGTATAATCTTGCTGTTGACCTCAGCTACGCCTTCTAAGAACTCAAACAGTAACAGAGCTCTTAAATGGGAAAGGGAGTGCTCAGTTTAAACATTTTGTTTTCAATTCTCTCACACCTGCTACTGGACCCAGGGAGGAGGTTTGCAAACAGAGACAGATTCAGTGGGAGAGATCTTAGGTCAGGGCTACAAAAACAAGCACTGTTTGTTTGCTTTACAGTAACAAAAAATAGCCACTTCCTCTCTGAAGAGGAGTGATAAGCACTCGTGGAGGCTTCTGTTGTGCTCTTAATGAAATTAATCTTTCTATCTTCAGTCACAAAAAGAGCCTACAACCTTCATTGTTAATGCAAACGTTCACACCCCATCTCCTCAGTACCACCTCTTCTTCCCCAAGCCTCCTTCCTCTTTGCTTCAGCCCCAACAAACTCAAGGGAGGTGAAGGCACGAAAACCGCACGCACACATACACACACACGCACACCTCTCACAGGGATACCAGTATTTCCAGAGATTGATATTTTAGCTTGCAAATGGATTATCTAACATGAGGCAGATCAGCATAAAACGTATACGCTCATTTCTTTTCCCCATGCCATTAGTGTAGTAATAGTAATTACTGATAGGAGGAAAAGTAATTTCAATCCTATGGAAATACCCAATGTAAGTATTGCTAATTGTAGCAAATACTTGTTGAGTGTAGTAGATTCCTTCACTTGGTATCAGAAGAGTAGCAATTCAGCTTTGAAACATGTCAATAAATAGTACAAGTTTGCTAATTCTAGCAGAGAGATGGCTCTTTTAAGATGTAGATTTGAATACAAGGTTTAATTATTTCTGCAAACCATTTGCTCGTTACAGCAACCTTTTAAAAAGACTACAGGCGGTAAGTAAGGCCTTCTAAGGCGGCATTAACCTACCTGGGAAGGAATAGACAATAACTTTCATAGCTACCATAACAAGATTGGAAAAAGAGACTGGCTTCCTAAGAGAACTATTTTGTGGGTTGATGTTTGACTTATAATTCACTAGGAAAACACAAATACTGGAAGAAGCAATTCTTTTATTGATTTTAACTGCATTTCAAAGAAAAGGCCAAGTTGGGCTATTTTAACTCATTCTTGTTACCATTTTCCCCTCAAACTTGAGACTTTTTTTTTCTAATGATAGTTTTCATTTATGGAGATAACATTAACAGTATCAGGTTTTATCTAAAATGTATAGAGAAAGCGCAGTTTTCTCTCTATATGCACGGTGCAAGTGTCTATTATTTGAAATGCCATTCATTTCAATTGAATGTTTTATAAATGTAAAATGTATATTGGATTTCAAAGATTGAAAACAAAAATACACAGTATCTTGTACATAATCTTTTAATACAGATTACATGTTGAATTATAGTATTTTAGATATTTGGGTTAAATAAAATTTATTAGAATTAATTTTATTTGTTTAATCTTACTTTTTAAAAATGTGACTGCTGAAAACACTAAATTACACATGTAACTCACATTCTATTTCTATTGGCACAGTGCTGCTCTAGGCAATTCATTTTATTTTCCATATCACATGACCAGCTATAAGGATATATTTTGTAAAGCAGGGTTTTAAAATTTATTTTCCCAAAAAATACCACTTTAAATTCATAGTTAGATATTTGATGTCATTTTTATTTCTCTATAGAGTACCCTGGCAGTTATTCAGAGTGAAAAAGTTAAGTTTAATGGAAATTTATCTTTTTACATGTGTTTAGTATTTCTTTGTTATATATATGTCTGTTTCCTGTATGACTAACAGTTACTCTCTGTACTATCAGAGTAATGTTTTACTCAAAAATACTGTCTCATCTTATTGCTACCAATCTAGGTTCTTTTACAATGGCATCACTTTTGAAAGGTTCCTAGATATTTTTTCAACCTTAAACATCTGTATTTTCAAAATAGTTTTTGAATATTAGCTCTATAGAGAGTGGCCTATTCCACCCTGGAAATGACGTGAATATGTCAGTTAACCACCAATATTCAGTACGTTTTCTTTGGCCTCATCTCTCAGCTCATACTTTTGAACACATAGAATGAAAGTCTTGGTTCCTACACTCAAGAAACTGATATTTTTGTAGTTGAAGAGACAAATGACTTGTATTATGCACAAGTGAAATGATATATGAAAGATTTCATATTAAACCTACATTTCTGGCTTCTTTTGAAAAATGGCAATACTAGCCTGCATTAGTATAATGGCAACCATTATCTGAAGTCATATAGCTATTGTACACATTAGATGGGCATACAGTGTTACTTTATATTATCTAGCTGGCTCATACAGGTAGTTAAACTTTCAATTCCTCGTCTAGGTAATTATTAATGTCCCTTTCAACTACCAACTTCGATTATGAAATGCTTGACCTAGGAACTTAGGAATCTTCCTCAGAGGACTATATTGTCAAAGTATAATTAGGTTCATTATCCTGCATAATTTCTACCAAAAAAGCATAAGCCTAAAACATTCTTTTTCTCTACAAGTGTTAGGAAATATCTGAGGCAGTAGTTTACCTAAGCATTACAGAAAATCATTTATTATCTGGATGAACTTTCATGATAGTAAAATGAACTCAGTATTTGACAGATACAGGTTCTACTCTTACTTTGAGATAACTTTTTTGGTAAATAAACACTGGCATGAGATTATTAAAAGTGTTATCCACGTGTTTATGCTATCTAACAAGTAGAAGAAGGAAAATCTGTATAGTAAAATATTGTGATGTTATTGTTTACTAGCCCATCCACAATTGTTAGTGGTAAAATGCTGGAATGGAAAAATGAATTGTCAAATTTTTTCTGTATTTTCTTAGATATCAAAATATGTAATTCCCTATTGGGAATTACAATGAGCCAATGTTACTTTTATTAAGCATCCCCAAGGAACATAGTATGTTAGTGATTTGTTATATTATGTCCTTTTAAATACTAAAGGGTGATAGAATTCTATCCAAAAAAAAAAAGATACTAGGAGAAAGAAGCAGTATAGCAGTAGGTAAAATGAATGTGTTACTACAAGAAAATTGAAAAATCTCAATGACATTAACTGAATAATAAAAATTATTGAATCTACATTATGTACCTTTAAAACAATGCTGTTATTCCTTCCACAATGCAGATCAGAGTACCTTAAATAATTCAATATATAATTAGTCCCTTTTAAAAATATCTGCCATTAAACAACAAATAGACATTGTGATGATTATTTAGAGCTAGATAAAAGAAAGCATTACTAATAGAGAAAATGGCATTCTGGGCAAATGAGAACAGTTGTCTGAGGCAGAGGGAATGACCAGGTCAGATATTAAGAAATTGAACTCGTTTGTATTTTTTTCTATATGTTAATTTGGTAGTTTTTCATTAGTCAAGGACTGACAAAGAAACTAATACCCAGTATTTATCAATTCACTCTGTACACTGAATAGCTTTCTAGATTATGTTAGAGAAACAGTGAGATACAACACATAATTCTTACTTTTAATAACTATACACTTTGTTTTGGAATTCGAGTTGGAAATAGATAATAGACCCTACTTCATAATATGTAATTAAGTCCTATAGGATTTTAGCAAAATTTGGTGAAGATCCAACTAGAATAGTTTGGGAAAGCTTCATGGATGGAGTAGGACCTGAGAACATGGATGAGGCTGAATCAGAGTGCTTGCATACGGTAAACATGGAACAGGTAACAGGAAAACTTAGGCAGAAATTCCTTTTTACACACACCATTTCAACATTTTATGTTTCTTTTTTAAGATGGCAAATTATGCATTTGAATTCTGAATCTAGCTTTTCACCTGTGAAAAAGAGATAATACTATATTTTTTAATTTTCCCTATAATCCCTTGTAATATAGAATGTGAGGCAGTGAGCTCACTTCTTTCATAGGCAAAGAACCTGAGTCCTGAGGAAATGAAGTAATTTGACCAAGTTAACTCAATTGCTTCTAGATGTTCATAAAGAAAATAAGCTGAGAGCTACCATCCTGGCTGGTCTGTACAGAGAACAGATTAAGCATGTTTACAGGACACTACAAGGCATAACCTCAGAAATATTTTGGGGGGAGATGGCAAAAATTTTTATGTTGATATTGAAAATACTAGCAAAAGAAAAATCTGAGTTCTGGATGTTATACTTATTTTGTGGTTCAGGATTTTTTTTTTACTTTACATATAAATAGATGAGTGGTTATGAGTGGGCACAGTGTTCAGTGTAGGACTTCTTAGAATCTTCATATAACCCTTTTGCTTGACATTTGCCTTGGTCTTTACTGTAAAAGCCATCTTTACATTTTTATCAAAAGAATTTCAATTTAACTATAATTATTTATAATTCATATAAAAGTCTATATGGTACCCTCAGGCCTAGCTTCTCTGGGCCTTTCCCATAGGTATGTGACTTTCTCTGATGAACACCTGGACTTTAGAGAGGCAATTAATTCCTCCTAATGAAACCTGGGTGACAGACCAGGCATGCAGATGGAGGAATCAGGCAACAGACGTAGGCGGGTGTTCTGTAGCCATGATCTGGGTTTTGCTTTTCTTATCACATCCTAAAAGGAGCTAAAGTTTTGGGAGGCCATTGGATAAAGGTCACAAATAAGTTAGCAAAGAGGCAGCTTTTCCTCTCAAAAGTACTCGTACTTGCCATTAGAATGTCCTTTTATGAATCACGCTCTCAGAGATTAAAGGATCCATGGACTTGGTAAAGAACATATTACCAAGAAGTAGGTTTAATGGGAAGACTGTTACATAAGAGTTGCCACACTAGTGGAAGAAGATGGAATTTCATTATTCATTTATTTGAATGTTACCTGACAACCAGTTAAAGGGATGATTTTTATCCATGTCTTCAATTCATCTAAATGGCTGGTAGCATATTTGGCCAGTAGAGTGAGAAACTTCATTAGATGTTTGAAATCTGCATCTTTGGCATACGTGGAAAGGTTCTTGTGATATTTATAATATAAAATAAAATAAAGCTTGAATTTTAATAGTATTTTTTTTGCCAATCAACCTTATATGGTTATTTAACTGAAACAAATCCATTATACAGTGAAATTTTGCACTTTATTTTTTTATCGAGGTATAGATTGATATACAATCTTAGTTTCAAGTAGACAGCACAATGGTTCACCAGTTACCCACATTACTAAATCATCACCCCAACTAGTGCAGTTACTATATGTCAAAACAGAAATATGTTACAGAATCATTGGACATATTCTCTGTGCTGTACTACTATCCCTGTGACCAGCTTATATTATGATTGAGAATTGTCGTGCCCCTTTATCCCCCTCACCCCCCTACCTAGCCCTTCCCTGTGGTAGCCACCACTCATTTCTCAGTATCTCTGAGTCTACTACTGTTTGGTTCATTTTATTTTATTTTGTTTTTATTCTATAAATAAGTCAAATCATATGGCATTTGTCTTTCTCTATTGGCTTATTTCACTTAGTATGATACCCTCAAGGTCCATCCATGATGTCACAAATGGCAGTATATTTTTCTGTTTTTTAGATGAATAAAATTCCATTGCGTGTATGTACCATCTCTTCTTTATCCATTCATCTATTGATGGACACTTAGGTTGTTTCTATATGTTGGCTATTGTAAATAATTCAGCAATAAAATAGGGGTGCATATATCTTTTTGAATCAGGGATTTTGTTTTCTTCTGGCAAATTCCTGGAAGTAGAAATACTGGGCCATATGGCATTTCTATTTTTAGCTTTTTGAGGAGCCTCCATACTCCTTCCACAGTGACTGCCCCAATTTACATTCCTACCAACAGTGTAGGAGGGTTTGCTTTTCTCTATGTCCTCACCAACACTTGTTATTTCTTGTCTTTTGGATAGGGGCCATTCTGACTAGTGTGAGGTGGTACCGCATTGTGGTTTTGATTTGCATCTCCCTGCCGATTAACATTGTGGAGCAGCTTTTCATGTTCCTCAGGCCATCTGCATTTCTTCTTTGAGAAAAAAGTCTGTTTGAGTCCTCCTCCCATATTTTTAAACAGGTTATGTGTTTTTTTGGTGTTGAGTTAATTGAGTTCTTTATATATTTTGGAAATTAACCCCTTACCTGATAAATCATTTACAAATATATTCTCACATACTATAGTTGCCTTTTTGTTTTGCTGATGGTGTTCTTTGTTGTGCAGAATCTTTTTAGTTTGATGTAGTCCCACTTGTTCATTTTTTTATTTTGTTTCCCTTGCCAGGGAATATTTGTCCAGAAAAAAATTGCCTATGCTTATGTTCAAGAGATTTTTACTTAGGTTTTTTTCTAAGAGTTTTATGGTTTCATATCTTACATTTCAGTCTTTGATCCATTTCAAGTTTTCTTTTGCGTATAGAGTTAGACAGTAATCTGGGTTCATTCTCTTGCATGTACCTGTCCAGGTTTTCCAACACCAAGAGACTGTCTTTTGTTCATTGTATATTCATGGCTCCTTTATCATGTATTAATCGACCACATATGTGTGGGTTTATATCAGGCTTTCTATTCTGTTCCTTTGATCTATGGGTATGTTCTTGTGACAGTATCATACTGTTTTAATTACTGTATCTTTGTAGTATAGCCTAAAGCCAGGGAGCATAATTCTGCCAGCTTTGTTCTTTTTCTTCAAGATTGCTTTGGCTATTTGAGGTCTTTTGTGGCTCCATAGGAATTTTAGGATTATTTGCTCTAGTTTATTGAAAAGTGTCATTGGTATTTTCATAAGGATTGCATTGAATCTATAAATTCCTTTGGACAGGATGGCCATTTTGATGATATTAATTCTTCCTATCCATAAGCATTGGATAGATTTCCATTTATTCATTTCTTTAGTTTCTTTCATGAGTATCTTACAATTTTCAGAGTATAGGTCTTTCACCTCCTAGGTTAGGTTTATACCTTGGTAGTTTATTCTTTTTCATGCAATTATAAATGGAATTGTTTTCCTGATTTCTCTTTCTGCTAATGCATTGTTAATACACAGGAGTGTAACACATTTCTGTGTATTAATTTTGTAACCTGCAACCTTGCTGAATTCGGTTATTAGGTCTAATAGTTTTTTGGTGGAGTCTTTAGGGTTTTCAATGTATAATATCATATTGTCTACAAACAGTGAAAGTTTAACTTCTTCCTGACCAGTTTGGATGCCTTTTATCTCTTTGTGTTGTCTGATTGCCATGGCTAGGACCTCTAGTACTATGTTGAATAAAAGTAGTGAGAGTGGGCATCCTTGTCTTATTCTCAATCTTAGGGGAAAAGATTTCAGCTTTTCACTATTAAGTATAATGTTGGCTGTGGGTTTGTCATATATGGCCTTTATTATGCTGAAGTATGTACCCTCTATACCAACATACCCTATATACCCATTTTGATAAGAGTTTTTATCATGAATGGATGTTGAATTTTATCAATGCTTTTTCAGTATCTATTGAGATGATCATGTAATTTTTGTTGATGTAATGTATGATATTGATTGATTTACAAATATTGTACCATACTTGCATCCTTGGAATAAATCCCACTTAGTCATGATAAGTGGTATTTTTGATGTATTTCTGAATTGGTTTGCTTATATCTTGTTGAGGATTTTTGCATCAGTGTTCATCAGGGATATTGGTCTATGATTTTCTTTATTTGTAATGTCTTTGGCTGGCTTTGGTATGAGAGCCATGCGGGCCGAGTAGAATGAGTTTAGAAGTGTTCCCTCCTCTTCTACGTTTTGGGATACTTTAAGAAGGTTGGCTATTAGCTCTTCTCTTTTTAATGTTTGATAAAATTTAGCTGTGTAGCCATGTGGACAAGGAATTTTGTTCTTGGGTAGTTTTTGATTACCAATTTGAATTAATTGCTGGTAATTAGTCTTTTCACATTTTATGTTTCTTCCTGGGTCAGTCTTGGAAGGTTGTACTTTCTAGGAATTTGTCCATTTCTTCTAGGTTGTCCCATTTATTGGCATCAATTTTTCATAGACTTCTCTAATAATTCTTTGTTATTTTTGTGGTGCCAATTGTACCTATTCCTTTTTCAGTTCTGATTTTGTTTATATGTGTCCTCTCCCATTTTTCTTGATAAGTCTGACTAAGGGGTTTGTCTATTTTGTTTATCTTTTCAAAGAACCATCTTTGGTTTCATTGATTTTTGTTCTATTGTTTTATTCTTCTCTATTTTATTTATTTCTGCTCTGATCTTTATTATGCCTTTGTGCTAACTTTGGGTTCCATTTCTTCTTATTCTAGTTTTTTTTTTAGTTGTGAATTTAGAGTGTTTATTTGGGGTTTTCTTGTTTCTTGAGGTAGGCCTCTGTTGCTATGTACTTCCTTTTGTGGCATTCCACATATTTTAAACTGTTGTATTTTTGTGTTCATTTTTCTTCTCCATGTATTGTTTGATTTTTTCTTTGATTTGTTCATTGATTCACTGATTACATTCAGAAGCATGTAGGTTAACCTCCGTGTGGGGGGTTTTGTTGTCTTCTTTGTGGAATTTATTTCTAGTTTCATGCCATTGTGGTCTGAAAAGTTGCTTGATACAATATCAATATTTTTTAATTTATTGAGGCTTTTTTTGTGGTCTAGTAAGTGATGAAATTTTGCATTTAAATAACTTGTAATGAGATAGGTTTTCTCTTCAGTTAATGAATCAGTTCTACCTGATACTGGGTCAAGTAGCTCTTTCGGTGATAAATTCTGTTAATCCCTGTGCTAAACCTCTAGTGTATGTTAAGTGGATGTGAATTTATCAGGATGATATAATTTTGTCAGTGCCATGAAAAGGAGGAGCTGAAGCTTTAAAATAAGAAAAGATGTTCATTAGACTCAGCTAACCTCCCTTTGACTTTTTTTTGGTTATTTGTTATAGAAGATACAAATGAAATTTTCCTGTCTTGCTTTATTTATTTATGACACACACATATCTTCCACAAGAATCGGGGGGAAGAGTGCCCCCATAGTAGACACATGTCAGGAAACATTGTTGGAGGTTCTAATTGCATTCTCTGCTCTACCTGTGGTACTACTTAATTGCATTGTGAAATTATGGGGACAGCAGTAGAATTCCTCATGGGGCTGCTATGATTAGGCTTTTCGCAATTTGTTTATGTTTATGTTTTATCAGAAACACACTGAAGAAATAAGATTTTGCCTGCATTATGAATTTGATTTCTCTTGGTAATATTAACTTGATAGTTCATGAATATTAGTCATTGAGTGACAAATTATGTTGTATGTGTTGGTAATCATTGCTCTCCAGAGTGGTTGTTTTATCTTGAATATACCATCTGTCTGTTGGGACCTCTTCACAAAATGAGAGGCTTTCTCAAAGAATAGTATTTTTCTCCATAAAGTGGAATTTAAGTTCTATTTTTTTCCTTCATTATTTGATAAAAGTAAATACTGTGAAGGAAAAACATTTCCTTTTCAAATTACCTCTTTCACATAAATGTCACTGAATTCAAAGATTTTTTGCACTTTTCCACAAACATATGAGTAACACAAAGAAATCTGACTTGAATTTAAAGGACTTACATTGTAAACACTTCACAGCACATAGAATTGCCTTCAATAATGACATATAATAAGCCCTTTATGTCAATAAAACACTATAGAATAAAATATGCAATTCCTAGAAATTCTTTATGATAAAAATTTACATCTGCAGATAGGAAATGGGTATCCCACTGAAAGTAAATGTGAAACATAATGAATCTAGATAAAGAAAATTGTGTCTGGTGCTAAACAAGATATTTTCATGTTTTTCTTCCTGTAATGAGAAGTAGTTTTAAGTCCTAAATCAGGAGTAGCTAATATTGAAATCTACATTCATTTCACAATAATCATGGTTTGAAGAAGGAGTCACAGCTTCCTTACTTAAAAGTGTAATGTTTAAAAGCTGAGACAGTAAATTTCAGATAACACCACTAAGATTAAGTTTGGAAGACAGCAGCAGAAGATCATGGGCCTACTTGACTATGAAAGATTGGTGGGAACAGGATTACTTCTTACACTGGAAGATCTATGCTGGAAGCTCTGGTACTCTGCTACATAAATTCATGGCTGACAGATGGAAACCAGGAGGTGGAAACATCATCTCTCCAGCCCAGCCACCTAATACACCAGGGTATATCAATAAGCTAGCCAACAAGAATCTGGCTGATGCAAGATGAAGAAAGTGAGATATTTAGGAATGTAATTCAATTAGTAGAAATTAGGCCAGCTTCACAGGAAAAAAAATCTTGGAAGGGTTTGCATATTAAAAAATTATGCTGACTTGCAAATCCTTTGTCCCCAAAACCAATTCAACCAATAAAAGAGAATGCTTATGGTTCAGAAAGCCATCTTGCTTGGTCTTGTAGAGGGAGGTGAAAAAAATCCCAGTTTGTGATGGTATTGATATCCAGAAATGTGGTGTCTGTCAAATGGTAGGAGCCCATTCACACACTGAATACTCTAACTAATCCAAGCAATTTTTTACATATCCTAGAAGATTAGAATGGATCATAGAAATCTTATTTTCTGAATGCAAAATCAGGGCCATTAATGGTTGAATCACATGCTCTAACTAGGACATGACTGCTTCCCCTTATCTACCTCCTCAGGGCCACATTGGGTGACTGTGCCCCCCTTCCATCAATGTAGGTTTCTATCCCTCACCAGAAGCTAGAATTAATTCTGTCCACATGCAGTTAACTGTGTCTTTTTAAGAGTCCATGATCGCCTTTGTGAAGGTGCACCTTTTCATTTTGGAGGATGCCAAAAGAAGAGTAAAAAGATCACATGTTCCAGTGAGCGGTTCCACTGGAGCCTCCAGCGTAGAAGTGTAGCCAAGAAAGCCTATGATCATCAGCTGGATCATGTCATCTTTTGAAACGTAGAGAATTCCTCTCATACCATTTGAACACTTAAGAAAACTCTAAATAATGGAAGAAAGGCAGAAAGGCAGTTATCTTCCTCATAGTTACAGAAGCTAAAGTTTAATGGGAATTTATGTTGTCAAGCACTATCCTTGGCACTTTATAAGCAATACTTTATTTTATTGTCTCAACACTTTTATAAGGTAGGTACTAATATCCATCCATGTTTTCCTATGAGAAAATCACCATCATTAATTTTGTACTGGCTCTTTCCTAGACATATTACTATTTATGTCCATAACAAGTTTTACCGTACCCATTTTACATATGATAAAACTGAGTCTCAGCCATAGTAGCTCATCCACTGTCCCATAAGCTAGGAAATGAAAGAGTTAAGATTTGAAACCCAAGGTTGACGAGTTCTAAAACCTATCCGTCTACTGGAAGGCTGTTTGGCAAACATCTGTCTGGAAAAATATTTGCTTCATTTGTAATTAAAAACGGTCAGTAATTTTATATAGAAAAATAAGATAGCAAAAATAGAGTACTGATAATGGAAAAACCAAATGTGTAGAAAGCAAAATAGGAAATAAACAAAGAAAAATAACTTTATTGGTCAATAAAGACATTTTTAAGTTAAAATAAAGAGATAAAAAAATGCAACCAAAAACCAATGAGGTATGTCTGAACAAAATAGTAGAGCCAGAGTTCTTATTTTATTCTTTAATAATATCCAATGACAGTAAATATGCAAGAAAATAGGTATCCATATACACACTGTTCATGGGAGAGTAAGTCAATATAACCTTTCCAAGAGGAAAATTTGGTAATATTAACTTGAAACCATAAAAGTGGATATTGACTTTGGCTCAGTAATTTCATTATCAACAATTTATTTTAGATTTGACAAAGTAGTAGCTACAGCACCTTTTTGAATGGTGTAAGATTGGAAGTGAAGTGAATGTTTTTCAATAGAGATTGGTTAAATAAGTTAGGTGACATTTATAATATGGAATGTGGTGCAGATTTTACAAATGGTATTAAAAATATATATGCATTGATAGAAAATAAGGTCATAATATAACAGAAAATACTTAAACAGTATGTATACCAATGACAGCTTTTTTGTTAAAATAAGTTTGTTCATAGAAAATTCTGAATACATAGATTCTAAAATATTAGGTTTTTTTTTTCAGTAGATTTCTGGATGTTTTTCTTTTTCTGGTTTATTGAATTTCCGATTTTTCTTGGTTGAGAATATTTAAAAGTTAAGCAGCAAAGACTCTAGTATATGCACACACATACATGCACACACACAGTCTCAAATTTAGAAACGGGTATGAAATTACAACCAGATTTTCCCAGATGGGGATAAATTCTGGATCTCCAAAAAGTTTAATGTCTGGTAAATTAGCTGCAGGTACAATTTAAGTAAGAGTTGATATAATTTATTTGAATACTGATGAGCACTAAAATATTACATTTCTTTATTTATAAAAAAGACTATGGGGATTGAAAGAATAGATGTTTCTGACTAAACCGTTATTTGCATAATAAAGAGAGAAATCAACATCAAAATGAAATATATCCCATAGGTCAATTCTTTTTTAATCTGATGATTAATACTGCTTATGTTCCCCAATACATAGACTGTCTGAGTATTGTTTACCAACCACACTGTTCACCAACAATGGATTCGTGTATTTGAACCACTAATAATTCCTGTATAGCAAATTAAAAATAATTTGATATTTATTCCCAAAATGAATCATTTTGACTTTAGGAGAGCAATAACATTATTGGTTATTTAACTTAATGAAAAAGTCAGTTTGCTGTACCTTTATGAATTGTGTCTTCATATAGGTAATGTTTATTATATATTGCCATTGTCAGTTGGTTACTTTGACAGTTTCAGAATACTTTTTCATAGTAATTCAGATTTCAGTCAATATTCTTGTAGGATAACAGAGGAAAAAATTTAATTGTTCAGGTTTTTAAAAAATTCACATATGCATAAAATGACAACTTAAGTAAAAATATTTTTGGTCTGTGATTCCTCAGCTGTCAAGACTTAGCATCCTTTTCTCTGTTCTGTCATATATTTATTATAAATACAAAATTTATTGAGTGTCAGGAATAGAAATAAATGGACATATATACTACCTTACTAATTTGAAATATAGCATTATGTATGAAATATTCATTTTTGAAATTGTATTTTGTCAACTAGAATATCTCATATTTGAAAACTGTAAGAGATTTCTCCTAAAAAGTCTGTACATTATCTAAAAATATGAGAAATTAAAAAAAATCTTTTGACATTGATTTATAATGATAAGCAAATGTCAATTCACTTTATCAGTTTTGAAAACATATTTTTCTGTCACTTTTCCTGCCTTTCTTTTATATTTAAGAATTATTTCTAAAAGGAAAAACGCTTTTTTTTTATATCTATATGAAATGATGGGTGTTACCTAAACTTATTGTGGTAATTTCAAAATATATGAAAGTGAAGTCATTGTTATATACCTAAACTTACAAAGTGTCAAATATATTTCCATAAAACTGTAAAAGAAAGTGAATTATTTCATGAGTATTAAAGTGAATTGTTTTGTAAGTATGAGCAGACTTCTGAGGAGGACTGTCCTGAGGATTTCTTAACTTGAGTAAAAATTATTCTTCACACACACACATACACAGGTAAAATACAATAATAGAAGAATGGTATCAGGAAGAAGACTTTTTCATTGATAAGGATGAAAACCCTTATGGAATTCTTAACACAAGCCAGAGAAACTGTAATTAACCGCAGCCTTCTAACCCTTAGTTTCAAACAATTGGTCTTAAACGGCCTCATCCAATACAATAATAAAACCCAAAGCTGTTTTTCCATGTCAACTATCTGCTTGAGTTGGGGCCTCCTGAATCTCATAAATGATTTGTTCTTCTTCTGAAATTTATTGTTAGAAACATACGCTCTTCTCACTGCAGTGGAAAAGTGTGCTGGCAGGCAGTGCTGAGGACTGCAGACTGTGCTTTCCTTTCTAGCTGAACCCAGAGGAAAGGAACTTGTCTGTCTTCCTGCAGCCCTGCACTGCCCTCCTAGTAGGCTGCTCACGCAGCTGCACAGCTGGCCACCTGGACGGGTGGCCTTATTCAATAGCTGGATATCCTGTTCAGCTTTTCTGCTGCTGAGCTGTCCAGGATGATTGCCTGGGAAGTGAATTGCGACCTTCCAGGGTTTTAAGCTTGCCAAGATTAGTTAGGAAAACATGGTTTGGGGTTACACAAATTCCAAATCTTCTGGAATTCTTTGTTGCATGAAATTTGATAGAAGAGAGTTGTGAGCATATATTTTCTAAAATGAGGATTTTTGTTGGAAACATATAAATTACCAGAGAATATATTTGATATGCAAGCCCAGGTATCGTATTGAAATAGTTTTTAAATGATACGTTTAAAACTTACAAGCTGCCTCTGTGTTATGCAGATTAACGTGTGGAAATTGTTCTCAAAAGCAGTATGGCAAAAGAAATGCTGAGTGTGAAAGCTAAAAGACATCTTTGAGAAGTGGTTGAATATTTAATGCACTCAAAGTTTAGAGGAATATTCTTTCTTTAGAATTATCTTCACGCTCCAGGAGATGGGGAGGAAAACAAATGTTTTGAGGGGAAAAGTTAGTTTTGTCTCTCACGGACACCCTGATACTTTGCACAGAGGGTCCTCCTACAGAATGAATTCATGTGACAGTTGGTTCAGGACGACCCTTAGACCCACAGCATCAAAACGTCTGCTTCAGCCTCGCTTGCGATGGTTAAAGTCATGAATCTGTGAAGTCGGAAGATTGAGTTCGACCAAATTTTCTCTACTTTATATTGTCTTCTGATAGTTGCGTTGGCAGCTGCTTCTTAGGGAATATTCAGAATCATTGCTTCTGTTTGGTTTCAGATCATGTTTCAAAGTCCTGAGCTTTCTTACTAAAATGTCTGACTTTTTTTGTCTAATTTAACATTAGAAGATATTTCTTTTTTTACTTTTGTTTGTTTGCTTTGGAAGAGTGTCATTTGTGAATGAAGCCATTATATCTACCTTGAAGATATGCTGGCTTATGCAATTAAGCTGGATATGTTTGGAAAAAACAAGTATATTATTTTATTACAGAATTAAATCACTGATGTCACATATCAAATCTTATAATCAGAATATTTAACAGTACATAGATCTTTCTAGGTTAAAAAGTAGCTTCCACAAAATTTTAAGAGCTACTTAAAGAAAGTGAAGTTACTACCTTTTTTCAACTCCACTTCCACTCCCATCCTCTAGTCACACAGTATGGTCTGTGCCAAGCAATTTCAAGGACACACTCTAGGGTATTGATGGAACATTTTCTTTCCTTTCTGGGTCACCATTCATTTTTTGCTGTGCCAAATCAGACTCATAATGACTGATATTTTGAGAGGTATATAAAAATCAAATATATTAAGAAACCATGAATTCACTGAAGGCTGTTATTAATTTGGGAGTCTGCATTTTCACATGAGTAATATAACCAGATCATCATCTAAACGCTATAGCTCACTTTGCCAGTCCTAAACAATAAAAGATAAAAACTAAAATTTTGTTCACAGAAATGATTATTTGCTACTACCAACCTTCATAAACAATTCTGGGCTTAGAATATTGGCCTCCAATGTTCTTTTCACTAAACTTACCATTATAATATGAAAAACTAAAATATCCAACTATTTTTGAAAGTATACTTATTTTTATGTTTTAGGATTTATACTTTAACTTGAAAATTTACTGGGATTGTATCAAAATTTTTCAGGTTTACCCTTAAGTGTGTCTTTGAAAAGTTAAGTATATAAATGTAGAACTATTTGAGACTCTTGCCAAGAATAGATTTTTATGTTCTATTATTGTTAACATGTATAGAGTTTTCTTAAAACTCCAATTTGAATTCTGAGGACCCGTTTCCTAAATGTGTAGGTGCACACACACACAAACGTTTATGAATATATAAAAAATTCAAGAGTGTGGATCCTAAAAGAGGTCAAGTTTTAAAAAATGTATCATTTAAATTTTGATTTTATGTACAGCTGTGGCTTTTCCTCTTCTATTTTTAATAGGGCTGTATCTTCTGCTTTTAGTGAAAGCAAAAGAGGGAAAATTGAATATTTACTTATGTTGAGGGTGAACGTTAGCATTCAATCTTTAGTTAGGGTAACTGTGTATGTATGTGTTTAATTTAATCTACCAGTACGGTTAACCATGATAGTAAATGGGGAATTTCAATTTTGTTAATCTAACAGTGTTAATTGATTTAAGTTTTCTAATAAAGAGAATTAGGTTTAGAATAGCAACATTAAGAGAGGTGATATTTGTTCAACATTAATGTAATGTGAGTAATATAAGTCACCATGTCGTTGAAGCTTAATTCCTAACATACCATCAAATAATCCAGACTGTTATTTGATCTCCATGCTTCATTTAATTAATCTATTGAGACAATCTTTATTGTCTGACAAAAGGTTAATTCAATTTACTAAATAAATTGACCATAATAAAAGAAAAAATATTTTGTGAATATTTTTATATTAGGATATAATTTTTTGCTTATCCTTACCTGTTTATATAAGGAGGTTAAGAGAACCAAATACTGTTTTAGGATTGACTGTGGGAGATGTCTATACTTTCTGGGCAAAAATGTAACATCATTTTCATAATTTCAGGTCTGGACTATATGGACCACAATCTCTTAGCATATTACAAACATAAAGATTCTATAATGAAGTGGGTAAAAATATGTATATGGATCAAAAAAAGGTAAAAATATAAGATAGAATACTTCATAAAAGTGATTTTTTTGGTATAACTTTAAAAAATGAATTATATGAATGAGCATGGCATGGCATATTTCATTTATATGCTTTATATTTCATATCAGGTATAAAAATTATACACATTCATAATATAATACAATTTTAAAAAGATTAAAATCATTTTCTTAATATATATTTAATAGATTTAAAGAATTTAAAAATGATTTAATAAATTTAATTAATTTAAAGAAGAATTAATATCATCCTCAAACTCTTCTAAACAAGAAGAGTGAATACTTCCAGTCTTATTCTATGTGGAGAGTATCACAGTGTTTCCAAAGCCAGACAGAGATATTCTGAAGAGATGAAAAATCCTCAACAAAATACTAGTAAACTAAATTCAACAGCATGTTAAAAAGATCATACACCACAATCAAGAGGAATTTATCCCTGGGATGTAAACATAGTTTAACATAAGCAAATCAATAAGTGTGTTGTATCACATAAACAGAATGAAGGATAGAAATCATGTGGTCATCTCAATAGATGCGGAAAAAGCATTTCACCGAAATTCAGCATACTTTTATGATAAAAACTTTCATCAAAGTAGGTATATAAGAAATGTACCTCAACGTAACAAAAGGCCACATATGACAAAACCACAGTCAACATCATACCCAACAATGAAAGTGTGAAGGCTTTTTTTCTATGATCAAAAACAAGAAAAAGATACCTACTCTCATCATTCTATTCAAGATGGTACTGTAAGTCCTAGCCATGAATTTTAGGCAAGAAAAAGAAATAAGGTATCCATATTGGAAAGGAAGAAGTAAAACTGTCTCTGGTAGCAGATTACATGATTTCTTTGATATAGAAAACCCTATAAACACCAAAAAAAAAACCTGTTAGAACTAATTACCTTATACAAAATCAATATAGAAATGCATCAGATTTCTGTATATGCTAACGATGAACCATTCAAAAAAGAAATTAAGATAATAGTATCATTTAAAATAGTATCAAAAACAACAAAATACTTAAGAATAAATTTAACCAAGGAGATGAAAGATCTACACATTGAAGACTATAAATAGTCATGCAAGAAACTGAAGAAGATGGAACTAAATGGAAGTTATCTTGTATTCATGGGTTGGAAGAATTAATATTGTTCACATGGCTAAACCCCCCAAAGCAATCTACAGATCCAATTCAACATACAAACCAGAAAGGATAGTCTTTTCAATAAATTGCGTCAGGAAAACTGGAAGCCACAGGTGAAAGATGAAATTGGACCCCTTAGCTTATTCCCCAGACAAAAAATTAACTCAAAATGAATTAAGGATTTCAGTATAAGAACTGAAACTGAAAAACTCCTAGAGGAAAATACAGAGGAAGCCTTCTTGACAGTTTTCTTTGCAATGAATTTTTGGATCTGGCACCAAAATCAGAAGTAACAACAGCTCAAGTAGACCAGTGGGGCTGCAGTGAACTGAAGCTTCTGCCCAGAAGGAGGGAGCACGATGCAAGGTCGACCTGCACAGGAGAGAACATTTGCAGGCCACATATCCAGTAAGGACTGATATCCAACCATATATAAGGAACTCATATAACTAGCGAAAAAACGACCTAACTGAAAAATGGGCAAAGGACTTGAATAGACGTTTCTCCAAAGAAAACATACAAATGGCCACAGCTATATGAAACCAGTATTCAACA
The DNA here is from genome assembly GCA_029783875.1 of Phataginus tricuspis. NCBI lineage: Eukaryota > Metazoa > Chordata > Mammalia > Pholidota > Manidae > Phataginus > Phataginus tricuspis. The sequence goes on along the minus strand of JAQQAC010008864.1, from coordinate 1,244,042 downwards.
TCACTGATCGTCAGGAGAGAAATGTAAGTCAAACCACAATGAGGCATCACCTCATACGATATCACCTCATACCTGTTAGGATGTTTATTACCCAAAAGCCCAATGATAACAAGTGTTGGTGAGATGTGCAGAAAAGGGACCCCTTGTACACCATTGGTCAGAATGTAGATTGGTGCAGCCACTTTAGAAAGCAGTATGGAGGTTCCACAAAAATTAAAAGTAGAACTACCATAAGATCTTGAAATCTTACTTCTGGGTATATATTTAAAGGAATTTTGGATCTTAAAGAGATATCTGCAGTCCCACATTCACTGTAGCATTATTCACCATAGCCCAGAGGTGGAAGTAGCTTAAATGTCCATCAGCAGATGAATGGATAAAGAAAACTGAATCTATATATGTAATGGCATGTTATTCAGCCATAAAAAAGGAGACCCTGCTATTTCCATCAACCTGGAGGACATATGCTATGTGAAATAAGCCAGATAGAGAAAGATAAATACTGTTTGATCTCATTTATAAATGCAATTTTAAAAAGTCAGACTGACAGCAACAGATACTAGAATTGTGGTCAGGAGGCCTTAGAGGTGGGAAATGAGGACAAGGTCAAAAGGTACAGCTTTTTCACAAGAAGATAAGTTCTGGAGATCCAATGTATAGCATGGTGACTATAGTTAATAGTGATGTACTATATACTTGAGATGTTCTGAGAGTAATCTGAGGTGTTCTCACCACACATATGAAAATTTAACTGTGATCAATATCTTAACTTGACTGGGATAATCATTTCACAATGTATACATATATCAAAACATCATAGTGTATACCTTAAATATATACAATTTTCATTGTCATTCATATCTCAAAGTTAGAAAAAAATTTAGAAATGAAATAAGTGAGTTTGAGTTATTGTTTTAATTGATGTGATTTCTTCAGTTTTATATTTTTAACATCGTTTTAAATCAGGATTTATACTTAAGTTACAATTATATATGTACACATGATCTATATATACATATATGTAAATAGATTGGAAAAATGACTGACACATTATAAGTTCAATAAATGTTAGCTTGTGTTTAAAAAAATTAGAAAATATTTTAACAAATACAATTTATGAAAGAGGCTTTTTCAATGTGAGATAAAAGTTTAAATGAAAATGAAGACATAAAGCAAGAAATTAACTGAAAATGATGTTCTTATGTACATTTATTGTCTATTGACACAAATAAGATATTTCAGTGTACACAGTAGAGTAAATAAGTTTAAAAGCTCAGCATGGGACACTGGACGTGGTTCAAGGATACCAGATGTGGGAAAATATCTACCAAATTTAGGTGAAAAATATATAACTATCAGGATGATTTGTGAATATATCTCTGAAACTGAGAATTTGAGATTGTGTCTACATATTTATTATAGAGTTTGTGCAAATAACTGCCTTTATTTACTATTTAATGAATATTCATAGTTTTAATTATTTTAGAAATACCAGTTGCTTTAATGCATAATTTATTTTCCTTTTATGTAGGTTGTTTTGTGTTCAATAGTTTTAATTGATATGAACATCCTGACAACAAAAATTGTCAAATTAATACATTGTTTATGTCTTTGAATAAGAGTCAGTTAAATTCAGCAAGCAGAATAATACAAATCTCCACCAATATGGAAAAGTATTTTTTTAACTTAGTAATCCACACCATAAAATACACAGAAGTAACTTGATTAACCATTCTACTATGAATAAAGCTCTTTTTAAGAAAGATGTGTGAACCCCTCTTGAGATGTGTGAGCCCAGAGTTGAGAATATTTTCTTCATGTTTCATCACTGTTTACAAAGGAGAAGAGGGAGATGCCTGAAAGGAGGAGGAGGAGCAGTATCATAAAGGTCTTCAATTCTCAATAACTACTTAACAAATCTTAGATATAATATTTTACAGAAACAGATATGTAGGTAGTCAGGTAAGTAGATTAAATGTTTATACTTTCTGACTTATTTCATTAGTCATCACATATCTGTCCCAGAAGACTACCACTGAAAGACATCTTTTTCATTAGCAGAATTATGGTAATGATATTTGCTAGTTAAAGAAACTATTGAAGACACAGGCATTTTAAGACCATTTCCCAAACAGTGCTTGGCAACAAAAGGCTAATTCTCTAAAGCAGCTTTAAAATTTACTAATGAATGGTAATTTTAAATGTTCCTTTTGAGGCATTACAAGCTTATTTTCTAAAATTATATATTATAAAAATTCTTCTAAAAAGATTACAATTTTAAAGAAAAATGTGGAAAAAATGAAGCAAAGAAAAAATAAAGAAGATGAAAATTTATTTGAAATATGGCATACATTTCATTGAAAAAAATATAGTCTATATCTAATTATCTTTGTATTAATTTGCTAGGGTTGCCAAAACAAAACACCACATACTGGGTGGCTTAAGCAGAAATTTATTTTCTCACAGTTCTGGGGGCTGGAAATCCAACATTAAGGTATTGACAGATTTGGTTTCCCTTGAGGCATCTCATTGTATTGCAAATGAAGGACTTACTGTTTGAACTCCTGTGGTCTTTTCTCTTTGTGTCTCTGTGTTTATAAATTTTCTCTTCTTTTAAAGAGAAGTCTGATTGGATTAGGGGCAATACGCATGGCTTCATTTTAATTTAATCATATCTTTAAAAGACTTATCTTCAAGTATAGTCACATTCTGAGCCACTGGATTTTAGGGCTTCCACATACTAATTTTGATGTGACATAATTCAACATATAACAACCCTCCAGCCAAAAGGGAGAAAGCGTGGGTACTTTTAAAGTAACTTGAAAATTTTGCTTACAATACTTTTAATGATTGAGATGATTGTATTTGAAGTTAGCATCATAATTCAACTACTTAACTATCCTCAAGCACACTGAAGTGGAAGTGTTCGAACAACGATTTGATAGTAGTATTTGTACCAGCAGCAATAGTAACAGTGCTACTAGTAGTACTGGTAGTAATAGTAGTAATGCTATTTATTTGTCCTATACTAGGGCCCTCTTTACAATACTTTTTTCTTTACAACCACACAAAGTCGCTATCATCCCCACCTTATACACAACAAACTATAAAATAAGTAAAATAACTTATTCAATATTCTTAGCTAGTGAGTTTTAGAATAAGGGTTGCTCCAACTACTAAAAGCAGTAAAAGAATCAGACGTGATTAAGTGCAGATGACATACGGCACTCTTTATGGAATATTGCTATGACTGTGGGATGAGGGAATATATTCATTCAATCCTTGAACAATATTTAGTGTGCACCTACTATGTTTTAGGCCCTATAGACATGATTGCAAGTGAGACAGGGAAAAGACAGAGGCAGCCCCTGTCTGGTTTGAACAGGATAAGGGGCCTTAAGAAAGAACAAAAGCAGGAAGCTTACCAAGGGGCTCAGGAATATACCAGAACAGGATGACTGCCATGGGAACACCCTTGTTTTTTGTTTTTTGTTTTTTGCTAGCAGTAAGGGTCACATGAGCATGGCAAATTTGGAAATATAGAAACTTTCAATAAGATTGGTCAAAACAAGTAACAACATCCCAGTGGGAATCAATATAAATTAGAAAACTCACCTAAGCCTAAGACACATACCCTTAGACACAGCCCAGAACAGGCACTCTTGCCCCTCTCAGCATGCCCTGGGGGTTCTATACTATCACTTTCTCTAAGTAAAAAGCCTTTTTTCCTGCTGGCCTATCTTGAGCATTTGTGAAGATCATTCTTTGACTCCATGAACAAGAACCCTGGTATCACAAGCAAGACAGACTTAATATTCACCCTCATGAATTAAGTGCTAGAGGGGATATGTGAAGTGCTTCACTAGAGAGACAATTTCCAATTCTTAGAAAATATTTTCTGCATTCCTTTATACCAGTGGCTTGCAGATGTGCCAACAGCATTATTTTTATAGCGTATTATTGCTTATGTATGTTAGTCTTAGTCATTTCTTTGGCCTTTGGTGTTTTATAACTTTTATTGTTTTGTTTTTGTTTTTTGATAGAACTTGATAATTTTAAAGAGTTAACCCAGTCAAAGTAATTTTATTTTGATATAAGAAAATACTTTTCAAATAATTAGTCATAAAAATAAATGTATATTTTTGGTGTTGAAAAGTTGGGGGAAATGAAAAAATGTGCACAAAATAGTCTATAATTCCAATTTCAAGGTTTTTTTTTAAACCAAGATTTTTCAATTGTGAAAGAAACAGGACAGAAGATTTCCTTAAGGTGTATATGACTGAAAGGAAGTGTTGAGAGAAAAAGTCACCTCAAGCGTTTTCATTTGGAATGGAAATTATGACCAAGAATTTGTTCTTGTCTCATTTCTTATTTTATTAAATTCATGACATTAGTGAGCATTGTGTCCTATTCCCCTGACGTGAAAAATGATTGAGCTCAGCTAATAATTGATTATAGTATAGAATTGTATCTGATATGTCAAGACAAATGTTAGCACTAATACAGAATTTATGGATTTGTAGACAGTATTTAATTTTTGGAAAGAAATTTCTTATCAAAATGATTAATTTATTATTATCAGAAGAACTGTGTGGCAAGTTTCATTACAGTGCAGTAGAAGATGCTGAGAGAAAAAATTGCTAGCCTGACCCTCATGCAATGCCCAAATCATTTTGAAGAGGAACAATTTTTATCTGTCTTGTCACAAAGATTTATACCACCACAGTTCCGTATAAAGAGAAACCCAGTGCCTGGAGAGGGAAGAAACCTGCAAGTAGTA